>JZKD02S0263738.1:257384-267765 GCA_000966675.3 Picea glauca
GCATGAGGGAAGGTGATGAATGGAATACAACATTCAAGACAAACGAAGGTTTGTACGAATGGCTGGTCATGCCGTTTGGCTTGACGAACGCACCGAGCACATTCATGAGGCTGATGAATGAAGTCCTAAGGGAATTCATCGAGAAATTTGTAGTCGTATATTTGGATGATATACTGATCTTCAGTAAGACCAAGGCTGAACACTTGAGACATTTGGCCATTGTGATGAGGAGGCTACAACATGAGAAGCTATTGATAAATATGAAGAAGTCCTCATTTATGAAGACAGAGCTCATTTACCTGGGTTTTGTCATATCAGCAAATGAATTGAAAATGGATCTAAGTAAAGTGGAAGTGATCAAGAATTGTCCATCACCAAGAAATGTTTTTGAGGTGAGGCGTTTCCATGGTTTGGCTAGTTTCTACCAAAAATTCATCATAAATTTCAGTGGAATTAGTGCAGCGATGATGGACATGGTGAAGAAGCGACATAAGTCTTTTCTTTGGACAACAGAGGCTGAGAAAAGCTTCAATCTGTTGAAGCGGAAGATAATGGAACGACCAGTGTTGGTGTTTCCGGACTTCAAGAAGACATTTCAAGTGAAATGTGATGCAAGTGGATATGTTGTAGGAGGGGTCTTGAGTCAGGAGGACAGACTAGTTTCATATTTCAATGAGAAGCTGGATGAAGCAAAGCTAAAATACTCCACGTATGATAAAGAGTTTTACGCTATCATACAAGCATTGAAGAAGTGGAGGCATTACTTGATCCCAAAAGAATTTGTATTGTACAGTGACAATCATGCATTGCAATTTGTGAGTCAACAGGAGAAGTTGAATCAGAAACATGCAAAATGGGTAGAGTATATGCAGAATTTCACGTTTGTGATCAAACATATTTCGGGTACTGCTAACAAAGTGGCTGATGCTTTGAGAAGGAAATGTTTGTTGCTGCAGGAGTTCCGAGTCAAAACATTGGGATTCGAAAATCTCTGGGACATGTACGCAGGAGATGCAGATTTCGGAGAAGCATATGAAGCAACTGAGAATCCAGTTCTAAGAGATCAGAGCCCTTGGATAGATTACATGATCCAGGAGGGATTGTTGTTCATAGGCAATAAACTGTGTATTCCAAATTTCTCTATGAGGGAGAATTTGCTAAAGGAGAAGCACAGTGGTGGATTGGCAGGACATTTTGGCCACGATAAGACATTCACAAAGTTGAGCGAATCATATTTTTGGCTAGGGATGCGAGCAGATGTCAAGAGATTTTTTGACAGATGCAGAATTTTTCAGCATTCGAAGGGGAGGAAACAGAATGCAGGTCTTTATCATCCATTGCCCATACCAGAGAGGCCATGGGAGGCAGTTAGCATGGATTTTGTATTGGGTTTGCCGAGGACGCAGAGAGGTGTTGATTCCATATTTGTGGTGGTAGACAAGTTTTCTAAGATGGCACATTTTATCCCATGCCAGAAGACTAGCGATGCGGCCCACATCGCCAATCTGTTTTTCAAGGAGGTCATTCGACTTCATGGATTTCTGAAAAGCATAGTTTCGGATAGAGACACTAAATTCATAGGGCATTTTTGGAGGACCTTATGGAAGAAGCTAGGAACTAACTTGGTGTTTAGTTCAACTTACCATCCTCAGACGGATGGACAGATAAAGGTGGTCAACAGAAGTCTGGGAGATTTACTGAGAAGCTTGGTGACAGAGCACCATAGCAGCTGGGACAATGTGTTGCCACAGACAGAGTTTGCATACAATGATTCAGTGAATCGGAGTACAGGGAAAAGCCCATTTCAGATTGTGTATGGGACACAGCCGAGGGGAGTTTCTAAACTCAGGGAGTCAGAACAAATTGCGACTAGCAGTGCTAGTGTAGAAGAGTTTGCTGAAGCGATGAAGGAACTTCACAACAGAGTGAAGCAACGACTGATTGATTCCAATCAGGAGTACAAGCGCAGAGCGGATCAACATCGAAGACAAATTCAGTTCGAAGTTGGTGATCTAGTTCTAGCACACTTGAGAAAGGAAAGGTTCCCAAGGGGAACATATAACAAGCTGAAAATGAAGAAAATTGGGCCATGCAGAGTCCTAAAGAAATTGGGGGAAAATGCTTATGAGATTGAATTTCCGGATGACATCAGAATATCTTTGACGTTCAATGTCTCAAAATTATATCCATATAAGGTTGAGGAAGCAGGATCTGGTAGTGATGTATAGCCATAAGTCCAGTGGAAGAAGCAGATGTCGATGGAAGAAAAGCCTCATATGGAGTACATACTGGACAAGCGAGTGAGTAAAAAGACCAGACGAAAGCAATACTATGAGTATTTGGTCAAGTGGAAGAATCACCCAGTGGAAGATGATAGCTGGTAAAATGAAGTAGAGATCCAAAAGCATGGATAGACCGTGCAGGAGCTCATGGACAGGGGCCCATGAAAGTTTTCAAGCTGAGGAGTATGATGCAGGAGCATCGCCCAAGACAAGCGAGCCAGAATGGAAGACCATGAACAACTGGACAAGACCAACTGCAACTTTTTGAATTTTCATATAGGATGAAGCGCCAATGTATAAATGCACCATTTATGAAAAGCGCCTTTTTATATTGTATCAAACCTCGAGCCATACACTCTTGTCTGAAGTAGATAAGGAGGCATTTAATCTAGTTAATGCAGGTAGGTAGGATTTATTTCTAGATTAGACAGTTTTAGATGTAAGGAGGGGAAAACGGATATAGACACCCTCACTTGTACATTGTAAGATTATTCATTCAAGAGCAAGAAGGAAGAGCTGCAAAGAATTGTATGAAGAACACCCATGTACAGATATTGAATTAATAGAATGAAACTTTGATTCAATTCATGGTCTGTGTTGTTTTCTCTATGTGTTGATGTTATGCTCATGAATGTTTTCTTTCTGGTTATGCATTTGTTTTGTATATGCTGTGCATACGATTTCTTGTTTTAGTTGAAGTCTGAAGGGGAGATAGAATGAGTTTCAATTGTTTCTCTATCTGAGCCAGGAGATTCCTGCAAAGTGTGTAGTTGAATTCATCCACAAGGAGTGCGTTGATGAAGGCTCAGTAGTTAAATTTTATTCTCATTCGCCCAGAAGTTGATTTGGGTTGTTGAAGCGTGCAAAGGAGTGCGCGGGATGAAGAAGGAGTCTCAGTTGTTAATATGAGCAAGGGAGGTTGAAGACTGCTGCTGCAGGAAGTGCACAGAGTCGAAAGGATTCGACACTTGAGAAGTTGTGGAACGTCGAGTGCGAGAAGTACGCATAAATCCTATGAAAGAGTCAGAGAAGAAAAGATCAGGAGGTTTAGCACCTTCATGATATTGCTGAAAAGGAACACCAGAGAGTTTGAGTGAAGAAGGGTCAAGAAGGATTTTCAAGCGCAAGCTTGGAGAATAAGTTGAAGAAACACTTAGCCATTTCCAAGAAATCCTCGAGGAGGAGGAATCAACGGTCAGGATTCGTCGAAGAAACCAGCGAAATCCCATCAACAGTTATATCTCGGGAAATTTGCATAGGATTTAAGCCTAGCAAGCAAGAGAAGGAGTCAGGGAGTCATCGGGACTTGACTCATCAGAAAATCTGGGTTTCTGTGGTCACGAAACTCTTGGAGAAAGGAATTGCGATTTGCAATTTCCCGAAAGGATCTCAGCCATTGATCGTTGAGATATGTGTCAAGAAGCAGGGGAGTCAGTGGAGCTCAGCTCATCGGAGGATCGGAACTTCCGAAGCCAGGAACCTTGTACATGAAGTCGTGATTAGTGATTTCCAGAGCAGATCAGAGCCGTTGATCATAGCGGGGACACGTGGCGCGAGATCCCGGGGAGTCAGGGTTCGGCGTTTCGGGGTTCTCGCATACAACGAAATCGTAGCAGGAGAAACCATGATTTCACAAAACGCGACGGGTCCCACGGTCACACCATTTCAGTGGAGGACAGGTGTCGGGAGGTCAACCCTTGTAGGGAGACGACAACAGGTGGCATCGGTATACCGTGAGCTCGGAGGTTCACGAGTGGGAGTCGCAAATATTTACGTTGAGGTTCGCGAGGTCATGAGGGGCAAAATCTCAGTAACCACCGGTTGGTGTGTGGACCCACAGAAATAGTAGAAGACAGGTGGCATCGGGGATCGGGAATAGGGTATTCGCAAGAGCAGTGACTCATGACAGCGTGAGTACTGATTTCCCGATGGGGTAGTTCCCGATAAGGAGTAAGGAAAGCCGTGGGTGAGTGACCATCGGGATTCGGGGATTGGCGAGACCTGATCCTACGCTATCAGGACTCGCGATTGCGTGAGTTTTGATTTCCCAATAAGAGAAGGGAGATCGCCGAAGAAGCATCCTGTGGGTGCAGAAGAGTTCCGACAAGGGATTTGAAGAGTGGTTCAGCTCTTCGGGCCAAGAAAAGAGAAGGTCCTGGTGACAGTGGATGTGCTAGGTGGTCGTCTATGTCAGGAGCGTTGTCCCCGACCTCTCTTGTCTTTTTTCCTTTTCTTTAATGGGGATTTCCCTTACAGCCAACTCTTTAGCATTTCCCAGTCTTCTTTGAGCTATAGGGGAAGTTAGCAATTCCCCAGTGTAGCCATGAATGGTTCTCATCATTTCCCCAACTTGAAATATCCCATAGACTGTGTAATTTTTGGAGATACATCCAATCTTTAAGATGGACAAAACCTTGCTTTGTGGACAGCGAGGGTTCTCCCAATATTGAATCTTCCTGGATATTGATTTATTTTCCATTTCTTGGTATCCAGGTGAGTTGAGATTTAAAGTTTTGGAGAGCTTTCTGGCACAGGGAGAAAATTGGGGATCCTTTCTCCACCCTTGCTGGCCTATCTAGACATTGTTTCCTTGGCCCGCGATAATACTTCTTCCATAAAGATATTTTTCTCCAGGTGGGGTTCCCGGTGATTGTGTTCCATAAAATCTTTTCTCTCAGGGATAAATTTTGGGTTTGGAGATTTTTGAAGTGGAGGCCCCCTTCTAGATAAGGCTTGGTTATTTTTTCGCAACTTATAAGATGCAGTTTCCTTCCAGACTGCTTCCCTCCCTCCCAAAGGAAGTGCCTGAGCATCGCTTCAATTTTCTGGATGGTGGCATGTGGGGTCAAAAGAAGGGAGCTTTGATAGATAGGAAATTTGGCTAGCACAACTTTGATAAGGACCACTTTGCCTGCAAGGTTCAGCCAATTTGTTCCCCGGGAGTTAATTTTGTTTTTGAGCTTTTCTATCAGTTGGTTCCAGTGCGAATCTTTTGGAGTGGATTGGAAGATTGAGACTCCCAGGTATTTGAACTCATCCTAGGTGGTGCAGCCTTCCATACCCAGGACTCTTGAGATCTCTAGCATCTCCCTTGGGGTGATGTTCCACCCATAGATTCTTCTTTTGGTCATGCTGATCAGACTACTTGAGACTTTTGTGTAGGTTTCTAACTCCTTTTTGAAATTCCTAGAAGTAGCTATACTCGCTCCTCCCATTAGCAACGTGTCATCTATGAACTGAATGTGGTTGATATCCTTTACCCCCGTGGCGATTCTTAGGCCAGAAAGACTGAGGTGTGCTTGGCCATAGTCTAGTTGGAGGCTAAGAGCAAAGGCTTGGATGGCATAAAGAAGGGGGGAGAGGGGAAAACCTTTCATGAGGCCTCTAGAGGCTTGAAAGAACTTAGTGGCTCTCCCATTTACCAGTGGAGCTATCCAGGGAGAGCAGATACATGATTTAATCCAGTTTATGAAGGAGGGGGCGAATCCAAACTTTTTCATAACTTTAAACAGAAAATTATGTCTTACCCTATCAAAAGCATTTTCCAGATCAAGATTTATTATCATACCTTTGTATTTACTGTGGACGCTTGAATGCAAAGACTCTTAAACAAGAATGATGTTTTCCACTATGTGCCTACCTTTTATGAACCCTCCTTGGTTTTTCGGGATAATTGTAGGCGGAATATTTTTAATTATGTTGGCTATAATTTTGGTGAGGATTCTGTAACTAGTGTTGCATAGGGAGATTGGTCGAAACTTGTCAAAATTGGTTGCGCCTTTTTATTTAGGAATGAGAGAGAGAAAGGACGAGTTTGTTCCTCCTATCTTGACGCGGGTCTGAGATTTCTTTATGATTTTTGTGAGGTTGAATTTGATGATGTCCCAGCTGTGTTGGTAAACTCTGGTTGTAAATCCATATGGGCCAAGGGCTTTGTCTGGGTGCATTTGATATAAGGACTCTTTTATTTCTTATTGATCGACTGCCTTGGTTAGCATGTTGTTGACATTTTCCTGAATGAGGGTCAGGATAAGAGAGAAAGGATAGGATGTAGGGTCGATGACATAATTCTGAGTTTCTTTATAAAGGGATTTGAAGGTGTGTACAATAGCCATTTTGATGCCTCCAAAATCTGTTATGGTATGGTTGTGGATCTGAATTTTCATGACATTCTTGAACTACTTTCGAGCCTCCGCTTGTTTGTGGAAGAAGCCAATATTTTTATCCCCAACTTCTAGCCAACGGCTCCTAGATTTTTGTTGCCAATACTTTTCTTCCTCTCTACAAGATTGATTTCATTTATTTTGCAACTTAGCCTCATGTTGTAAGTTTTCTTGGGTGATTTCTTGATCTTCCATTCCTAGTTGGTGAATTTCAAGTTTTTTTTGTGCTTCTTGGCGAATAGAGATAGGAATTGAGAGAGTTTTTTCCCAGGACTTAAGTGTTTCCTTTAATCTTCTGAGTTTTTCTTCCCAAACAAAAAAGGGGGAGCCTTTGACTATTCCATTTCACGTTTTGGTGACTCGAGATGAGAAGCTTGCATCATGGAGCCACACTGGGATGAATCTAAAGGGGATCGGGCCTAGATTTTTGTCATAGGAAATGTCTAGGGTGAATGGCTTATGGTCTGACACACTATGGGGGAGGATGAAAGAGGACAATGTGAGGCCCAAGAGCATAAAGGTGCTTTGGGCTAAGAACCTGTCTAGCCTAGTCGCAATGTGCCCCGACCCAACCCTCTTATTGGACCACATGTATTTCCCTTTAGAGGGCCTTATATCCTCCAGTTCCCAGTCATACATGAAATCTTCTACCCATTACCTTGTTGGGTCTTAAACAAGGATCCTCTTTTTTTTTCTGTCGCTGCAAGGGTCATATTAAGATCCCCCCCAAGAATGATATTTTCCAACTCATTTCGAAGCAGGAAATCCTTTAGGGTATCCCAATAGATTTTATTTTCCTCCAGAAGGATAGGCACATAGAGATTGAATAAACTTACCTGTCAACTAGTATCAAGGTGGAGGAGATTGGTAAAGATCCAGTGTTTTCATGTTTCATATTTAATGAGATCATATTTCTTTGAGTTCCAGAATGTGCCTAGCCCTCCCGAGGCACCTCTTTCACTTTCTACAACTCCTTTGCTGGTATTCCACATAGATTTTTCTTTGCTAAGAAAGTCTTGTCCTTTCATCTTAGTCTCCTGGATTAGGAGGATTTCGGATTTTGAAGATCGAATGATATCTTTAAGCGGTTGTTCCTTTATCTTACTGTTGAAACCCCTGCAATTCCAGGAAGTTAGTTTCATAAATTACTTGAGGGGGAGTTGTGGGCTCCTTGGGGAGCCCTGGATTGTTTTTGTGTCTACCTGACACTGATCATCTATCCAATTGTTGGTTGCGATCCACTCAATATGTCTTTATAGGTCTCCTTTTCTCTTTCATCTTTATTTGTTTTCCTTCCTCTGCTTGGTTTTTTTGGAGTGATAGTAGTGTTTCTTTCTTCTTCACTATTGCAATCTAAGGATACCTCACCTTCCTCCACTTTTGGATCTTTGCTTGTTTATTTCACATTTTTTCCTTGCTCCTTCTCCCTTTCTTGCAATGGCTCTTCTCTGGTTTCTAGGATAGGGTTCCCTTGCTCTGGATCCATTGTTGGGGCTTGCTGAGCGGCTTCCTCTTTTGCTTTATTTATATGCTCTGGGTCAGGCACCTTACCACTGTTTGATATCACTGAGTTGTTTCATTGCTCCTTGGGCTGTGCAGGGACCGTATTTTCAAGCCTTGGGGATTTTTCCTTTGAGGAGGCTCTCCCTCTTCTATGTTTCTCCCAGCCTTCATCAGTGTCTTTCTCCTTGTTAAGGTCTTTAGGGAAATTCCTTTGAAAGTGGCCATATTCATGACACCCCCTGCATTTGAATGGAAGTTATTTGTAATCAAGTTTTTGGTAATGTTTCTAGTCTCAAACCTTTAACTTGATTGCCTCTGGGAGGCCTACCTCTAAGTTCACTTACACACAAATGCGTGTGCAGGAGTATTGATCCTTGGGATTTTCCCTATCGATATATTGACCGAGACCATTTCTAATTTCTTGAAGTGAGGAGGGATTCCAATAGTTGATTGGGAGATTTGGAAGTCTAACCTAGACCGGGACGTCCTTGGGCACTTCCATCTCTGGGTCAAAGCTAGGGGTCCATTGGTTCAGATAGAGCCCTTGGGTACCCATGAAATAAGGTCTATTTATGAAGATCAGGTCCTGGTCTGCTTGAGAGATGAATTCGAAGATAAAGTAACTTCTTCCCACTGCATAGTAGGTTACATTGTTCTGGATCAACGAACACTAGCTTATTTGGATTCAGTTGTCGGTGGTTTTGGTGGAAGGCCAAATCCCCATAAATTGTCCTACCATTCCATGCTCTGACAGGAAAACTGCTACATGCATTGGATGGTCAGGGGGGAGGTCAATTTCCAGGATCGAGTCAAGTCGTTTAACAAAGCTAGGCGGAGAAGCAGGGGGGGCTTCTTGTCGTGGGCAGCCAGAAGCTTGCAGAAGGAGACAGAGGTAGAGGGAGGGGGAGGGGGCTCCCCTCCTCCAAGGGCGGCCATGGCTGTGGCAGAGTGCTCAACCCTAGATGACCTCAGGACTCAATTGAACTCTTTTGTTTCCCTATAAAAGGTGGTGAGCTTGGCTTGGAACGGTTAATAAGGCAGTGAGCAACGACCATGTTCGGGTTTGAGCCCGAGACTTGACCATCGTTACATTACCAACCTTACCACTATGTCACACCCACATCCTTAAAATGTGGTGATATTGGCTCAGAACGATTAATCATGCAGCGAGCAACGACCATGTTCAGGTTTGAGCCCAAGACCTGACTGTCGTTACATGACTGACCTTACCACTACGCCACACCCATGACCTTTAAAGGTGGTGAGCTTGGATCAGAATGGTTAATCAGGAAACGAGCAGCGTCCATGTTCAGGTTCGATCCCAAGACCTGACTGTCGTTACATGATCGACCTTACCACTACGCCACACCCACGACCTTTAAAGGTGGTGAGCTTGGCTTGGAACGGTTAATCAGGTAGCAAGCAACGGCCATGTTTGGATTTAAGACTGAGACCTGACCGTCGTTACATGACCAAAATTACCACTACTCCACACCCATGACCTTCAAAGGTGTTGAGCTTGGCTCGGAACGGTTAATCAGGCAGCGAGTAGCGACCATGTTCGGGTTCGAACCCGAGACTTGACCGTCGTTACATGAAAGACCTTACCACCACGCCACACCCACGACCTTGAAACTGATACACAATGTTACTCAATGTGTTTTATGCATTTCCTCCAAGTTTCACTACTTGGAACCTCTCAGAAAAATAGTTATAGAAAAAATGGCATACCTTGTTGAATTCTGGCTTATTCTAGAGAGTGACCTTGTAGAGTGTGCCCCGCACGGAATATTTTTTAAAATGATCTAAAATTGTTACACAACATAATAAATATCGTAACCTAACCAACACATTTGGTCCCATGGAATTTGGATCTGTTATGAATAATTTATGACTTTTTTACCCGAAACACCTATTTTTGACTAGTTTCAGGACTAGCCACAAACCCTATTTTCCATGGAATGTAACTCCCAAAATAAAATGACCCACAATATAAATATTTTACCACTGATACTTGAATAGGTTTTTTCAATGGCATAGAAATTTCACGGTCTGAATCATTATAGAAAAAACATTCTAGCGAAAATGGTGAGATGACTTGTAAATAACATACCTTAGAAAGCACCATCAAAAGAATTTATCCTTCCTTGCATTTCGGCCTTCTTTTCTTCACCTTGCCTCAGAATTTTGGCTTAGATATCCTTGGTCACCTTAGACACCTATATATATTCAATATTCTCAAGTGTGATTAAAATGAGAGAGACTTGCCTCTTATTTATACTCTCCAATTAGCTTCCTTAAAAACATCTTCTAGGTCACTTAGCGCCACTTTCCTTATTTTAGGGTTAACCCATTTCTAATTTCTCCATTAAATTTATTATTGAAATAATTTACTTTGTATTCACTTTGAATTATAATACACTCATTACTTCA
>JZKD02S0263738.1:268898-282290 GCA_000966675.3 Picea glauca
CATACAAGGCCTTCTTTAATTTACACACATAGTCTGTGTTCTCTAACAACTGAAATCCTTCTGGTTGTTCAATGTAGACTTCTTCTTCAAGTTCCCCATTCAGAAAAGCTAATTTCACATCCATCTGATATACTTTAACATTTTTGGAGCATGCATAAGCTAAAATAAAATGGATTGCTTCCATTCTGGCAACTGGGGAAAATGTCTCTTCAAAGTAGATTCCTTCAATATTTGCATATCCTTTACATACCAAACTAGATTTGTTCCTTGTAACCTATCCATCTTCATTCAATTTATTCCCGAAAACCCAATTTGTGTCGATCACATTCTTATTCTTTGGTCTTGGAACCAATTCCCAAGTGTCATTTTTCTTTATTTGATCCAATTCTTCATCCATGGCCTTATTCCAAAATTCATAGTTGATGGCTTCTTCAAAATAGTTTGGTTCAATTGTAGATAAGAGTGCTAGGTGTGTTTGTTCTGGTAAACATATTTTTCTTCTAGTCTCAACTCCTACATCTTTGTTTCCAATAATTTGATCTGAAGGATGATTCTTCTGTACTCGTTTGCTACGTGTCTTTGGAGATACTTTCTGAACTTTCTCTTCTACTTCTGTAAGATTCTCTTCATCTTCATCTTCCTCTTCTACTTCTTTTTCATATTCTTCTTCGAAAAGTTGTTCCATTTATTTGTTTTCTTCTTCCTTTGATTATGGTCTACCTGTTTCATCAATTGTTACGTCGATTCTTTCCACAACTTTGTTTAATATTAGATTGTAACACTTCTATTCTTTCCTTGTACTTGAATAACCAACAAGTATTCCTTTGTCCACATGAGAGTCAAACTTTCCCATTTTTCCATCTTCTCTTTTGATGTAGCATTTTCTTCCAAAAACTCTGAAGTGCTTCACATTTGCTGCTCTTCCTTTCCATAGCTCGGAGGGAGTTTTATCAATGTTGTTTCTTGAACATTAATCTGTTTTGAATGTGAATTGTTGTATGCATTGCCTGTGTCCAAAAAATATCTGTCAACTTTGAATCCATTATCATTGTTCGATCCATTTCTTGTACTGTCATGTTCTTTCTTTCAACAACTCCATTCTATTGAGGTGTCCTAGCGACGGGGAATTTCCTTTTTATTCCATGATTGTTGTAGTAGTCCATAAATTTATTTGAGGTGAATTATCCTCCATTATCCAATATTAAGCATTTGATTCTTGAATCCATCTCATTTTCAACCATTTCCTTGTAGATCTTGAAGTTTTCAAAAGCTTTTGACTTGTTCTTGAGAAACCAAACTGCAGTCATTCTTGTATAATCACCAACTAATAACATAAAGTATCTCTCACCTTTTAAGACTTTTGTTGTAGTTGGTCCAACTAGATCAATATGCACAATTTCCAGTGGTTTTGTTGTTGAATATTCCTTTTATTTGAACCTAGTCTTTGTTTTCTTTCCTTGTTGGCAATGCTTGCATAAAGTATTGGTTGGTTTCGTGATTTGGGGCATTTCTCTGACTGCTTCTCTTTTGTTGACTTTGACAAGGTTATCAAAATGCATGTGACTTATTCTTATGTACCATAGCCAACTTTCATCTTCCTTTCCTAGACAACACTATTCATTTCTTATTTCGTTTAACACATATATGTTGCTTGAAGTTCTTGCAGCTGTAGCGACCAATTTCCTTGAACCTTCTTTACTTATCTCACACTTTTGTGAATTGAAAGTAACGTTATGACCATGGTCACACATTTTACTCACACTTAAAAGATTATTTTTCATATCTTCTACTAGTAGAACATTTTCTTCCTTTTCATTCTTGTTCCCAATTCAGACTATGCATTTTCCAATGATTTTGGCTTAATCATCATTTCTGAAGGAGACTGATCCATATATTTCCTTTCGTAATGTAAGAAACTTGTCGCTATCACATGTCATGTGTTTTGAACATCCACTGTCAACATACCAACCACGTTTCTTTTGTTTATCTTGTAGAGAAACTGTGCATTCTTCATTGCTATACTGCTCTTGTTTTCTTATCCATGTCATTTTCTGAGGTTCTTGTTTGTGACTCTGTTGAGGTTCTTTAGGAGGGACTGTCATTCTACAATTTTTGGCCATGTGTCCAAAATTGTTACATTTGTAACATTTCACTTCAGTGCTCAAAGATTCAAACATGTTGTAACTTATTCACTGTGTTTCACTAGGTCTTCTTGAATAACCCCTTTGTGTATGGCTCTCAAAGTAGTTATTGTTCATGTTCTCATCTCTGGAATTTACAGTTTTATGTCCAAAATTATTACATGCATAATAGAAACCACAAAATATAGTTTGATACCTGGTAGTTTAAGATCTTCTGAAAGGAGGTGCTCTTATGAATCCTTCTTCTTCTTGATGGTTGACTATCTTTTGTTGATTCTGAAATCTGAATCTTCTTGGTGGAGGAGTGTCCCTGTAATCTTGTATATATTTGTATCCCCTTTGATTGTTTATGCATAGCTTTTTGGATTTTTTTCTTGCTCTGTTGTTTTGGAGCTTGATCCCTTTTCTGTCTAATTGTATCCAAGTCTAGACTTGTCAAGATGAGATTTTTTACTGCTGATAAGGTCATCAAGAACTTTTGAGCTATTCTGCATATTTTTCTTTTGAATATCCTTTCTTAGTGTGACAATCTCAGCTTCCAGGTTTCCAATGATCCTGTCCTTTCCTTCTAGCTATTCTTTGAGTGCTTCTTCAATTATTTTATCTAATTTTATTTGAACCTTCAATTTTGTGATCATTTGTTCTAGTTCTTGAGTGTCTTTTTTCTTATCTAGTTCTGCTTTTAGTTTCTTGTTTTTCTTCTTTTCTCTTCTGATAACTTCTATGGCACTCGTTAATTCTTCTCGGAAGTTAACTTCTGCCTCTTCAATTTCTTTTTCATATGCTTCTTCATATTCTTCTTCAGAGTCATCTTTATCAGAGTCTTCTACTGCCATGAATAGAACTCTCCATGTTTCACTGTCACTGACTTCATCTTCATCTGATGATGAGATGTCTTCTTTGGTGCAAAATCTTTTCTTAAAAACTTTATTTGTAGTTCTTTTACCTTTATATGTTTGTCTTCCTTTTGAGTAACCTTCATCATTTCTCTTTTTCTTATGAGGACATTTGTTAGAAAAATGACCAATACCATCACAATTAAAGCAAATTAAAGGAAGCTTACCTCTATACCTACCATTGGTTCCCTTTTGCACCACCCTGTTTCCCCCAGTCTGTAAAAATAACTATATTGGCTAAGAACTATGGCAACCTCAAAGATTTGAATGCTTGAGTTGACGGACCTTGGTATAAAAGGCCGATGAATGTAAATTATATTATGAATATGTGTTGCATGATTGTTGGTAGGGGGGTGTGCTAAAAGAGACCACAATAGCTAACGAGAGGTGGTGGAAGGAACCTCAAATGGTGGCGTTAACTTCCATCGAACCAATACCATACGGGTCTTTATTTTTCTCAAGGACCAATGACGCTCTTTGACCCTGGAATGAATTACCCGCCAGGATGGTAGGTGGGGAGGCTCCTCAAGAGTTAATGAGGGGATGGGGGGGTGAACCACCCATCTGTAGCGGCTCTTAGACCTGACCACGGATGGGAGAATTCGTGCCACACACAACCTTGCAGAACAAGGCAAGAAAGGAAGTGTAAGGAAGGGGAGAATGAGAGATCGCGTGACAGGGATCGAGAAAGAGAAAACGAAAGGAACTCTGGAGATACAAAGAGTCCTGAATAGTGGAGAATAGGAGAAAACCTTCGTTTTGGACTTCCGTTGAGATGGAAGTAGGAGACTGAATCTCCAAGCATCATGGTCTAGCTTGGGGGTGGCTAGTGGTAAATCCGTCTAGATTCACTGAGCCTATGGTTGGGTGGAAATGAGCACCTCTCTCAGCAATCGCAACATGCCTGGTGTTTTCTTATAAGTGTTATGTCTTGTATTTTGAATTGAATGCATGCTCATGTTTATAAGCTCATAAATGGTTTCTATATGGAAGTGTTTCCCTGTGTTGTGATTTGGAAACAAGGGATGCATGCTTATAATTATATGACCATAATCGGTCTATGTATAGAATGAATAGGTTCAAAATACAAGTCAGTTCCTTTGAGAATTGTTCCATCTACTTGGCTCGTGTTATGCCCTGGTTTAATTTATGGAAGACACTTCTCCCGGGAATTTTCCTTGCACTCTAGAGTTGGAGTGAGTCCCTTGAAAGGACTACCATCATAGTAAACCCACAAGTTTACTTTACCCCTACCACAGAGTTTATAGCTCGACGAGTTAGGAAGGATTTTAGTCAGGTCATCAATCCTAGGAATAAATTACCCAAGAACCCTCTGAAGGATCTGTCGGAGCTCTACTTCCCGTCGACCCTTAACCTATGCATAGGCAGGAGAGTGGACTTGGCAATGTCCTGAAAGTCTTAAAGTATTCAGAACCATCCATCGACACATGTGGCAGTTAGGTAGCATCTCGCTGACTCGCGACTTATAGTGGTCAAAGGATAGGATTGGACGAACTCATGATTCGTGAAACCACAACGTGATCGTGGTCGTTGATTCAGGAGTGATCTGGACCATTAGTTGAGCGTAAATAGATTTCGTCATTTTATCGTTTCGGCACTCGGGAGACTAAGGAGCAAGACCCTTCATCTTTGCAAGTCGCGAAATCCTGGTATGCGAAACCCCAATCAATTTAGCATAGATAGGCTTCGTCATCTCAGCACTTGGGAAGACCACGGGGCAAGACCCTTCATCCTCAAAATATGTGAAATCTTGGTTCACGAAAATCTAGGAGTATTTGGACCGTCCATCAGAGGAGACATGTGGTGAGCGGTCAGAGTTCCGGGAAAGCTCTGAAACCCCGTGAGCCATTAGATCTCGTAGAAAAACAAAGGGGTTAATACTAAGTGTCCTTCCACACCCTTAATCTCAAGAGGGATAGTGATCATCATATCTCGATCAATGAGGTTCGTTGATATCCTACATGAATTCCCATATCAGAATTCAGGGATTGGAGTGACAAGAGTTCTGGAGTCGTTGCATCATGAACTCCCATTTCACCAAACTCTGAAAAGATCTGGACCGTTGGATCCACATCCTCGAGGGTCATCGTATCTCGTACAAGAACTCGCGTATCAATTTTCGGGGTTTGAAGAGTCGAAAGACTCAACTCTCTTGCATTTCGAACTCCCGGTTACCGAAATCTTGATACGGCCAGGATCGTCGGATCACGGGGGAGATTTGCAGCCATCGATCTCAACGAAGGCATGATTTTGGGTTTCAGGGTTTGAAGAGTCGAAAGACTTGACTCTCAGGCATCGTTGAGTCACGAAATGCAAAAGGCACCTCTTGGCTTGGTCGGGGTCATAACCGATGATCACATGGAGGTGAAACCCGCGCTTGGTGCTTGAGTGGTACATGACGAGTTTTCAATGAAAGAACCAGTGGATTGGTTTAGTGACGGTTCTGGAAGGAAGAGCTAGCATGTGCTAGGACCTTGTAGGAACTCGGGAATTTTGTCCCTCGATAAAAAGGAGAAAAAGGAGAAAAATATATTATGCCGTAGTGGGTGTGTTACAAATTGGTATCAGATCATGGTTACAACACTTGGCCTACTTGGGCTCATGAACGGGTTGCGTAGAGACTCTATTCTAAGTAATCTTAAAAGGAGTAACCCCCTACCTTAACCCCCTTAATCAAAAGTCAAAGTTAAGAATGAAAACTCCTACTGTGTGTATGCATGTGGAAAATATGAATTATGCGTTGGTTATGAATGAATATAAATATTGACTAACAACAAGCGTTTTTCCTTTTTGCACACAAGTGGACGATCAACTGTGGGAAATTGTAGACACATAGAATGGTGACTCACCATGAAGTGGGGGATGGCTCCCACAATAGATACAAAGAGTTTGACGAAAGGAGGGTGGTAGGGACCCCTCCAGATCTAGCTGAGACTGTGAGGATCCTCATGGTCAAACTACAGAGCTGTAAGGACGACAAAGAGAGGATGATAAAAGAGCAAGAGAAGTAAACAAAAATTAATGCAGTCTTACTACAGAGTTTATCTGACATACAAAGAAAATTGCAGCATGAACCTGACACCAGTCACGCGGACCGACGACAGACAAAGAAAATTTGAAGTCCACCTGAGATACAAAAATGTGGTCTTTTGAGTGGCCACACTGGAAAGAGAACCTCGAGAAAGTTACACCCTGGAGATAAGGGACAAGCATCGAATGATTCCTCTGGAAATGAAGCTGGCGACCCAGAGGGATCTTTTAGCAGCAGAACTAGTTCTTACTCCCGAAGAAAACGGAAGAAGCGAAAGCATTCCAAGAGTCAAAATCTCAAAGAATTCAAGAAGGTCAAACCACCCTCTTTCGACGGTGAAATAAAGAAGGGGGAGGAAGCGGAGGCCTAGCTGCTTGGACTAAAGAAGTATTTCAGATTCCATGACTTATCAGAAAACTTGAAGGCCCGAGTAGCCACTTTCAACTTGAATGGAAAGGATTCCATTTGGTGGGAAGACCTTAAGAAAGTAAAAGGGATTCAAGAAGAGGGCTTGTCTTGGGAACGGTTTGAGAAATACTTCAATAAGAAGTATCTATCAGAAAATTATTTCGATGAAAAGACTAAATAATTCTATGAACTCAAGATGGGGCAACTCACCATAGAGGAATATGTCAGCAGATTCCTTGAGTTGTTGAGGTACGTACCCTATATAAAAGCAGAAAAGGAAAAGGTGCAACAATTCATCAATGGACTACCTAAGGACTGTCAGAACAAGATTGATTTTGATGAGCCAAAGACCCTAGAAGACACTATCCGAAAGGCAAGATATTGTCATGAACAACTTGGGCATCGGATAGAACCTCGCGAAGGCTAGAAGCAGAAGAATAGTTCGGGATTCCAGAAAAAGGGTTTAAATCCTCATAATTTAAAAACTATAAAAAGAACTCAAGGATGAGCTTCCCAGCCCGAAGTGTACACTAGCAGAACTTCCCCTCCTTGGGTGGAAATAAACCTTCTAGATCTGCCCCAAGAAAGACTGATAACCCAAAGAGAGAACCTTTGAAATGTTGGGGTTGTGGAGAAGAACATCTACTGAGGGACTACCCGCACCGACAATAGAACAACTGGAGAATTTACAACGTTTAAGAAGCTACCACTATCAATGATTTGTCTAGGAGTGTGCCGGAAATTTATGCAGCCTTGGATAATAGCCAAGATGATCACCAAGGTTCAGTGGTGGAAATAGAAGGTATGATCACCAACCATCTAGTGTCTATTCTAATTGACCCTGGTTCAAATTTGAGTTATATAGCCCCTAAGGTTGTTGATAAGTGTAAATTACAGCCACATAAACATGCCAAGCCATAGTTGGTACAGTTAGCCACTGGCACCAAAAGAAAGGTAGCGGAGGTCATACCATCTTGCCAATTCACTATGGGTGAATTTCCCACCCAAGAAAACCTTAACATATTACCCCTATGATTGTATAACCTGTTGATTGGTATGGACTGGATAGCCACATATAAAGTCAGACTAGACTGTTACCATAAAACCTTAGAATGTGTAAGTGAAGAAGGAAGAAGGATAACCCTTCAAGGAATCCAAAAACTTGTCTCAGTGAGATGAATATCAGCTCCTCAAATGAGAAAGTATTGTAGAAAGGGATGTCTACTATATGTGATAAAGGTGTTGAAATCAATTGAAGATGACAAACCAAGCCTCGAAGACCACCCCACACTAAGAGAATATAGAGATGTATTTCCGGAAGAGGTACCAGGTCTACCTCCAAGAAGGGACATTGACTTCTCGATAGAACTTGCACCAGGAGCGGTGCCAGTGTCTAGGATACCATACAGGATGAGCACACTCGAGCTAGTTGAGCTTAAATTACAATTAAAAGAAATGATGGACAAAGGCTATATCCAGCCCAACGTGTCTCCATGGGGAGCACCAGTCCTATTTGTGAAAAAGAAAGACAATACCCTTCGACTGTGTGTAGATTATAGACAACTCAATAAGGTAACCATAAAGAATAATTACCCCTTACCGAAGATCGATGACTTGTTCGATCAATTGGGAGGTGCTTCCATCTTCTCAAAGATTGACTTGAGATATGGATACCATCAAGTCCAAATCAAGGGTGAAGACATCCACAAAACTCCCTTCAAGACAAGATATAGTCACTATGATTTTGTGGTAGTACCATTTGGATTAACCAATGCCCCTACCACTTTTATGTGCTTGATGAACAATGTGCTTAGAAAATTCCTAGACAAATTTGTACTGGTTTTTATTGACGATATATGAATTTACTCCAAGAATAGAGAGGAACATGAGGAACACCTTAGGTTTGTACTTCAAGTGCTAAGAGAACATCAGTTCTATGCCAAATTTAGCAAGTGCAACTTTTTCCAGAAGCAAATACATTACTTGGACATGTCCTATCTGAAGAAGGAGTAGCAGTAGACCCTGAGAAGATCAAGTCTATCATGGAATTGCCTACCCCAAAGGACATCTCAGATATAAGATCCTTTATGGGCTTAGCAGGGTACTATAGGATATTTATAAAAGGATTCTCCAAGATTGGTTGTCCAATCACTACCCTCCAGAAGAAGGGGGCTAAATTCACGTGGACAAAAAAATGTGAAGAAAGATTTCAAACCCTAAAACATCTACTAAACCATGCACCCGTGTTGAAGATCGTCGATCCCAAAGTTGACTTCCTCGTGTGCATAGATGCCTGCAAGGAATGGCTCGGAGGAGTCCTTATGTAAGGAGGAAGTGTGGTCTGCTATGAATCTCGAAAATTGAATGAGCATGAAGTCAACTATGTGACCCATGATCTAGAGCTAGCCGCCATAGTGCACGCCTTAAAAATATGGAGGCATTACCTCCTGGGAAGGAAATTTGTACTTATGACAGACCACTGTGGATTGCGATATTTGTTTGACCAACCAAAGCTCAATGCCAGACAAGCTAGGTGGATGGCCCTCCTTAGCGAGTTTGATTTTGAAATCAAACATATTAAAGGAAAGGAAAATAAGGTGGCCGATGCCCTTAGAAGAAGTATGAAATCAATTCACCTGGCAGCGGTGAGCACCTGCGAGACGGATGTTAAGGAAAGAGTCAGGAATGCACAAGAAACAAACACATTCTTCCAGACCGTCACCTCATACCTGGAGCAAGAACCCACAGGGATAAATTATGAAGGCTACCAGATGATAGATGGATCTCTGCTAACTTACAGAAACATATTGTATATTCCATATTGTGATGACTTGAAGAGGTTCATAATGGATGAACTACATAAAAGACCGTATACTGGTCATTCAGGATACCAAAAGATGATCATGGCCACTAGGAAACAATTCTATTGGCCCGGATTGAAGAAAGACATAGCTGAGTACTTAGCCAAATGCATAGAGTGCCAACAGGTTAAAGAAGAACACCAACACCCAGGAGGATTATTACAACCTCTACCAATCTTGGAATGGAAATTGGAAACCATCTCCATGGATTTCATCACCGGATTACCAACCTCGACCAAATAGAATGACGCCATCATGGTAGTGGTGGATAAATTGAGCAAGTCCGGTCATTTTATCCCCATCAAGTCGACTTGCAAGGCAATAGACATCACCAATGTATTCATGAAGGAGATATTCAGACTACATGGTATGCCTAAAGAGATCGTGTCTGACAGAGACACGAAATTTACTTTGAAATTTTGGAAATCCTTGATGGTTGGTCTAGAGACCAAATTACTATTTAGCACAGCCTATCATCCTCAAACTGATGGACAGATGAAAAGAGTGAACCAAATATTAGAAGACATGCTAAGGATGCATGTAATACATCAACCCAAAAAGTGGGAAGATTACCTGCCACTAGTGGAATTTGCCTACAACAATGGCTACCAAGAATCCCTGAAGATGAGTCCTTTTGAAGTCCTCTACAGTAGGCCGTGAAACAATCCAGTCAGTTGGAGTAATCCCGTAAACAAAGTTACTATTGGACCCGACATGTTGAAAGAAATGGAACAAGAAGTGATTCAGATAAAACAAAATATAAAGGTCACTCAGAATAGACAGAAAAGTTACGCCAACCAAAAGAGAACTCCAAGAGAGTTCAAGATAGGAGACCACGTATATCTTAGAGTTAGGCCCAAGAGGAGTTCCCTGAGGATGGGAGCTTGTGCCAAGTTGGCACCTCGGTATTGTGGACCCTTTGAAGTTCTAGATAGAGTAGGACCTATAGCCTATAGACTAGCAGAAATATGTACACAATTCTAATCATGTAATTGACTACTATGTGATCTAGGTGCAACCGGAGAGATAATTCCTACCAGAACCCCAATTCATATTGGACAGAAAGGAAACCCCACTCAGGAACAAAACCATTGCACAAGTTAAGGTGTAGTGGAAACATTTTGGCCCAGATCAGGCTACATGGGAAATGGAAGATGCCATGAAATAGGCATATCCGATTTTGTTTACTTCAGTACATACATGCCATATTGATAGATAGAACATCAAGGACGATGTTCCTTTAAGGGGGAGGGAATTGTGACACCCTATTTCCCCCAGTCTATAAAAATAACTATATTGGCCAAGAACTATGGCAACCTTAAAGATGTGAATGTTTGATTTGACGGACATTGGTATACAAGGCTGATGAATGTAAATTATGTTATGAATATGTGTTGCATGATTGTTGGGCAGGGGATGTGCTGAAAGAGACCATGATAGCTAACGAGAGGTGGTGGAAGGAACCTAGAATGGTGGAAATAACTTCCACTGAGCCAATACCGTACGGGTCTTTATTTTTCTCAAAGACCAACGCCGCTCTCTAACCCTGGAATGAATTACCCACCAGGATGGTAGGTGGGGAGGCTCCTCAAGAGTTAATGAGGGGATGGTGGGGTGAACCACCCATCCATAGAGGATCTCAGACCTGAACATGGATGGGGGAATTTGCGCCACACGTAACCTTGCAGAACAAGGCAAGAAAGGAAGTGTGGGGAAGGGGAGAAGGAGAGATCACGTGACAGGGATCACGGAAGAGAAAATGAAAGGAACTCTTGAGAAACAGAGAGTCCTGAACAATGGAGAAGAGGAGAAAAACTTCGTTCTGGACTTCCATTGAGATGGAAGTAGGAGACTGAATCTCCAAGCATCGTGGTCTAGATCGGGGGTGGCTAGTGGTAAATCCGCCTAGATTTACTGAGCCTACGATTGGGTGGAAATGAGCACCCCTCTCAGCAATCGCAACACGCCTAATGTTTTATGATAAGTGTTATGTCTTGTATTTTTAATTGAACGCATGCTCATGTTTATATGCTCATAAATGGTTTCTATATGGAATTTTTTTCCTATGTTGTGATTTGGAAACAAGGGATGCATGCTTATAATTATATGACCATAATCGGTCTATGTATAGAATGAATAGGTTCAAAATACAAGTCTGTTCCTTTGAGAATTGTTACATCTACTTGGATCGCGCTATGCCCTGGTTTAATTTCTGGAAGACACTTCTCCCAGGAATTTTCCTCGCACTTTGGAGTCGGAGTGAGTCTCTTGAAAGGACTACCATCATAGTAAACCCACGAGTTTACTTTACCCCTACCACAGAGTTTATAGCTCGACGAGTTAGGAAGGATTTTAGTCAAGTCACCAAGCTTAGGGATAAATTACCCAAGAACCCTCTGAAGGATCTGTTGGAGCTCTACTGCCCGTCGACCCTTAACCTGTGCATAGGCAGGAGAGTGGACTGGGCAATGTCTTGAAATTCCTGAAGTATTCGGAACCGTCCATTGGCACACGTGGCAGTCAGGTAGCATTTCACTGACCCGCGACTTGGAGTGGTCAAAGGGTAGGACTGCATGAACTCACGATTCACAAAATCATGATGTCATCGTGGTCGTTGATCCAGGAGTGATCTGGACCATCAATTGAGCATGAATAGATTTCGACATTTCGGCATTTCGACACCCGGGAGACCAAGGGGAAAGACCCTTTGTCTTCGCAAGTCATGAAGTCCTGGTATGTGAAACCCCGATTAGTTTAGCATAGATAGACTTCGGCATCTCGGCACCTGGGAAGACCATGGGGCAAGACCCTTCATCTTCACAAGCTGCAAAATCCTAGTTGACGAAACTCTGAGAGGATCTGGACCGTCCATCGGAGGAAACGCGTGGTGAGCAGTTAGAGTTCAGGGAAAGCTCTAAAACCCCATGAGCCATTATATCTCATAGAACAACAAAGGGGTTAAGACTGAGTGTCCTTCCACGGCCTTAACCTCAAGAGGGATAGTGACCATCAGATCCCGATCAACGAGGGTCGTTGATCTCTTACACAAATTCCCATATCAGAATTTGGGGATTGGAGTGACAAGAGTTCTGAAGTCATTGCATCGTGAACTCCTAGTTCATGAAACTCTGAAAAGATTTGGACCATTAGATACACATCCTCGAGGGTCGTCGGATCTCGTACAAGAACTCGCGTATCGGGTTTCGGGTTTTGAAGAGTCGAAAGACTCGACTCTCTTGCATTTCGAACTCCCGGTTACCAAAATCTCTATACGGCCAAGACCGTTGGATCACAGGGGAGATTCGCAGCCGTCGATCTCAATGAAGGCACAATTTTGGGTTTCAGGGTTTGAAGAGTCGAAATACTTGACTCTCGGGCATCGTTGAATCACAAAATGCAAAAGGTGCCTCTTGGCTTGGCCGAGATCATAATTGATGATCACATGGAGGTGAAGCTCACGCTTAGTGCTTGAGTGGTACACGATGGGTTTTCAATGAAAGAACTAGTGTATTGGTTTAGTGATGGTTCTGACAGGAAGAGCTAGCGTGCACTAGGACCTTGTAGGAACTCGGGAATTTTGTCCCTCAAGAAAAAGGAGAAAAAGGTGAAAAATATATTATGACGTAGTGGGTGTGTTACACCTTGTTCATTCTTTTAATGAAGTTGGCCACTTCTTCATCATCTTCCGAGACATCATTGTTTCTGCTATATTCTTCTTGTTCCTTTTTCTTTTTCTTTGATCTTTTGGATGCTTTGAAGGCTGCTTCTTTTACATATGTATTTTCCTATTCAGTTCTCATCTCATATGCTGTGAAGATTCCATGTAGTTCATCCATGCTTATTGAGTTTATATCCAATATTTATTCTAGTGATGATATCTTAGGGTTGAATCTCATAGGAAGAGATCTTAGTACCTTTTTAACAATTACAGATTATTTGATTTCTTCTCCCAATCCTATGATTGGATTCACTGTTTCATCGACTCGTAAGAAGTAGGCTGTGATATCTCCATCTTCCTTCATTTTTAGTTGTTC
>JZKD02S0263738.1:300663-317382 GCA_000966675.3 Picea glauca
AAATGCCTTCCTATCTATAATATAATACAAGTGCGCTCGGCTTTGAATGCCTTCATTTAAATGGCGGCGCAACAATACCAAGGTAGAATTCAAAATTGAAGTTTGTTGGCTTGTCTAGCTGTCTCTTCTTTCTCCTCGCGCTGGCTCGCTTTATGAGGTGTGGATGCTCCTGCATTAGGTATGTATTTATTTTATCATTTTGGTAGTCACATTATTTATATATCAATATTATCTCTGCAAGACAGTTTCTAACTCTGCTCTTTCTGTAGGAAAATTCCTCCAAGGAATCCAACGACCAGATGCTCGCCAAGGGAACCAAAATTGAAGGAAACAGAGGTTGATGAATAATCTTCTCCCGGTGCTGTGAGACAGTTGGAGTTCGCTACTAAAGTGGAGTTGGTCATTAGAACGTCTACTAAGAAGGAATTTTCCCAACCCTCTATATTCGGAAACATAGAGGCGAGCATTGGGTCAAATATGATGCTCCCACAGTGGGGATATTTGTTCAACATGAATAACCAAGAGGATTACCCTAAATTTATCCCCCATAATGACTCAGACGTAACGACGCTCGACGACCAGGTTTTTCTGAACATCTGACAATCATGCCTACATATGGTAGCCTGTCGAACCCCGGTCTTGCCCTGTATTGAGACCCTAGGGTGGATAATATACCACACATCCACAATGAATTTCTTGGTCAATATGATAATGGCGGATGTGTCGGTGTTTTTCTCTCGACGGAGGTCCAAAAATACTACAAGCTCAGGGACCTGGAGGAAAGATTAAACACTGATTTCGTAGTAAAATTATATGAGTTGCATGACACCAGTAGATTGATGGCCTCATGGTGGAAGGAAGAAACAAAATTCAAAAACCAGAGAAACGGATGGTATGGAACAACAAACCTAAGGGAGACATACATTTATTTAATGGCTCTAATCTTCTGATTGTACGGGGAGAAGGATTGCGCAAATTTTTCATAGACATGGATGCCCCTAGCATACACTGTGGTTGTCTCCAAGAGAAGCTTCAACTGGGGAGAAATCATTTCAAAACAATTGAGCACCAATATATTACAGGCCCAGACACTAAAGGATGGAGAAACACTTGTTTTCCACACGGCATCGTAACTACTAGACATAATCTGCGCAAGGAACATCTTCGTAGGCATGAATCTAAGCTAGCATTTCGTCAATATACCTATACATGTCTACTTCAACATTCAGTAGGAAAATAGGTACAAAACATCCTATGCTCTCATCTTGGATGAATTTATAGCTTGGGTCTATTTTATTATTTTTAATAAATAATGCCCAAGACTTTTGGAAGCGGCCAAGAAAATGATCTCAAAAGTATCCCACTAGTACCTAGATGAAACCACGACTTATATTGGGGTGTTTGGGGCCATCGACACACCACATTTACTCCCCGCTCATGTCCCAGGCTGACTCGTCGTGGGAGAAATCTGTTACCAAATCATCCTGTAGGGATATAATGCCACTCTAGTTAAAGACAAGAAGCAAGTGCTCATACCCTATGGTTTCCATATAGGGTTTTACATGGTGAAGGATACTGCACAATATACACAAGAGGGTTTGAGCTAGCTAGAATACAGATTCCCCACAGGATGATTTCACAAACATGACCCTAGAGGCCTAGTACTTCATCATGCATCACAGGTCTCCTCTTGCTCGCCATACACACATGATAATTTTGAAGAAGAAATCTTTACAGAATGTTCTCAGGACTAGGAGGACGTGATATAGAGAAAAGTTAACCCAAATATGACTAAATTTAAAGTGATGAGTATGAATGAGAAAGTTGAAATGATAGAACAGATGGATCAAGAAGCCCTCGAGTTAGGGAAGAGAACATAGCAGTAGAAGCCACAGAGGCATATAGGAGAGGGATGTTGTTGTTAGAAGAATCCCAAAGAGTCATCCAGAGGTTAGAAAATGATCCCGAACTATTTGAACCTATAAGGATGACCCTGACTGACACAAACGACATCGGAGAAGAGCTAAATGGCTTAGAATCAACCCCATTGGAAGGAACCGTCGATCGAGAAAACCCTAGAGTTCCATAACCACATGCCATATCATCGATGATTATTCTAGCCTAGTAGGAGATTCCAAGAACATCAAGTGAAATAGGTGTGCCTAACATTCTCTTTGATTTGATTACCATCTATGATGATGAAGAGAGCTCGAAGGTCTCACTTATAACTCCAGTACCAATCATAGAGGAGGAAGAACTGGGGGGAACATCTACTCCAACTCCCTATGATTCGATTATAAACCCTCTGTAGGTAGACCATGAGGCCGAGAGTATTCTAGACACTGGATTTCTCGACCTATCGGGGACTCCGAAAGATAACTCCAAGGATGAGCTAGACATGTGATTGCTTATTACAGAAAGAGGAAATCTATAATTAGAATGAAAACCTAGAAAAGGAGGCTCATGCTTGATAGCACACTTCTCATCACCACAGAAGAAAAGTTAATCAACACAGAAAATGCAAGGAAAACTAAGCTAATAGGCACGGGGATGGCTATAATTGATGCCACGCTGGATCAACAAAAATGAGGCGAAGAGGAAATAGCTTCTGCAAAGAATTAGTTGTACCATCTGCGCCATCTGGCGAAATATTACCAGGACTCAACACAAGCAACAATTTTCCTGAAGAGTGAATTCTGATAAGCATACACATAATTCATGAGTGAAAGACATCTTTTCATTGTGTGCATAACCAATTTTCAATAAGACACTCTCATGGAACTGGAAACCTATAAAGATGTGGAGAGATGGTATGAGAAGGAACACCAGGATATGGAGAGAATAGATTATATCAGTGCAGTACAGAAGGGCTGAGACATGAAAGAGCATGGCATCTGAGTGTTGATGGATAACAACATCTCCCGAATTGGGAAGGAAGTTGAATACTGGGTAAGTATGGCCTAGTATTCTCAACGAAAGATACAGGAAATGTGGGCTAAGTGTGAGAAACATTGGGAGAATATCAATCGGGAGATGAAAGACATTGGCCTTCCAGAGTTTGACTCACCTGAAGACTTTGTTGGTTTGCATGACATAGTCAAACGACATACAAAAAAAGACTCAACATGGGAAGCAGAGATCGTGCAGGTGGCGAGAATGACACCAGGTTAGGTAAAGAAGTTTATGGAACACCCTATCAAGGCTCACATTGTACTACAATGTTTAAGTGCTAAGATGATCAGATATAGAGAGCAGGAAATAGAGATAAAGGAAACCCTGTCAACCCCGATGGACCAACACAGATTCTCGTATGCTAACACATGTGAGGATCTCTTCATCAAGTGGTCAGAGTATGAGAAGAATCATCCACTCTAGTCAAACCACTAGACGATCTCAAGAGAACAAAGAGATCAAGCGCCATGTGTCATTCTTTTTTTTACTTAACAAAAGATTTTAGTAGTTATTTTAAGTTAGTGATTATTTATAAATAAGGGGATTGACCTCGTAAGAAGGGTCGATGATTTTGGGAATAGACCCTCTTTTTTAAGAATTGTAAAGAATTATTTATGAGCAAATTTAATTAAGAAGTCTTGTTTAGAGCCAGAGAAAAATTTTATTTTCATCAAAAGCGTTATGTGATTGTATTGAGGAGGAACTACTTTCATCTTTGAATTCAGTAGTTGATGTTGTAACGAGTAAGAGTTTCTAAATTTATTGATAAGCTGTCTTTTCGATACTGTAAACGGTTCTTTTGTTCTGAATGATGAAAATCGAATCGTTGTGTTAATATGTGATCGATGGTAGAGATAAAGAAACTATTTTTCTTGCACTTATCTTTATTGCATGTGTATTTTCTTTCCATAATTGTTATCTCAGTTAGTGTTGAAATACTAGGAAGGTAACATATTATTACTAGACTTGTAATAGGTGTGAATATCATTGTCTTCATGCTAGAGCACGAGGGTTATCCCAAGCTCATCATTCTTCAATAGTTAATAATTTCCTCTATCAATTGGTTTATACCATCACCCTTATTTTATGGGACTTATCTAATAATAGAAAATACAAAAAAGAGAATCGTTTAACCTGAAGGAGGAACTTTCAAAGAAATATACCCTGTCAATCACTAGTAAATCCCATCGATAAATTGGCCAGATCGAAAGATCTAGAGAACCATTCCACTCATAAAACGTTGCAACGTCTAATTGAGCCTCTAAGGTGGGTTTGGTTCCTATTGTTGAGTCAAAGGATCTTGGACCCCTCAACAGAATTAGCGCTAGGAGGGCCTAAGAAATGAATGGATAACGACATTTCTGATAATATATTTCGCATAGCCTGTAGATTCTGGAAATGTAATATTTTGACTAAACATATCCATACTCTGGTTATGTATGGATCTGAGATATTTTGATGAATATAAGTCAGTCTCTTTTCATTATCTTGCTTCTTCTTACTCTGAATTCTCATTATTTGATGATCCTTATGAGATGTTATAGCTATGGTATGATGGATGATTGATTATTATGATGCACTGTAAATGTTTTGAGTGTTTTAAAATTTAGCACAAGAGGTTCTTGTGACTGATTTTTCCTCACGTATGTTCTAGAAGGCCTGATTCTTATAGCAAACCTATTCATCTTTCTCACCAAGTCTTCCATCTACTCACATTAATCCTTAAACCACTGACTAAAATTAACCAAAACCTCATTTGCTTATGCATACTAGCCTAGATTTTCTGTGTTGAAACATTGCTATATTGAGTTTTGTCCATTTGACATTCTATCCTAAACCTACCTTTACAAACCTATTTGATGGGTGTTGGGATTATCCTCTTGCAATATGAGGGTGACTCTCAGTGCTAACAATATCCATGTGATAGGATATGGTTTTGTTGATGTTGAGTATCAACAATAGTGATAGGTTGATGAGGGTATATCATTAACAATGACTATGGTAGTGACAGTGACAATGATGATGATAGTGAAAATGAAAATGACAGGTTGATGTGATAGGTTGGATACAATGACTAGTTGACAGGTACAGGATGATGTGACAATGACAGTGACAGTGGCAGTGGCAATAACCGTGGAAATGATAGTGACAGTGATTGTAGTAGTGACATTTTAGTCTACACTTGTATTTCAAGGCAATAGGACAGGGCAAGGAAAGGGGATTGTAGCCTCCTTAAGGTTGGTGGCATAGAACATAGGGAGTTGGAGCTTCCTTTAGGTTGGAGTCTGAGAATCAAGGGGCTATATCCTCCTTCTGGTTGGATCCATAGAATTCAGGGAGTTGGTGCTTTCTTCAGGTTGGTGGCTATAAATCAAGGGATCATAGCATCCTTCCAACTGTAGCCAGAGAATTGGGAAGTTGGTGCTTCCAATGAATGTATTCTTTGATATATAAGAAATAATTTCATGGTTTTCTCCCATTTGGGTTTCCACGTATGTCCTGGTGTATTGTGTATTATATGTGATGTTGTTTGTGTTTATATGCTCATGATATATTGAATCAAATCATAGATGATATATTGTTGATAAGATTAAAGTTTATATATTGTAGTTAAAAGTGGTAAAAGTTCTCATATTGATTCACCCCCCCCCTCTCAGTATTCCAACATGCTCCGTGGAAGTCAGAGTTCTTGAATGGTCCTGAAAAATGTTTCAAACAAGTCAGCTTAGCATTTTTGCTATAAATTCATTTCTGGGACTTTGCAGACTATACAATTTTCATAGGTCTGACTACATACATAAGTACCTCAAATAGAAATTTCAAAATCAGAAATGGAAAATTGAGCTCATGGTGAATCTTACAAGTTTTCATATTTGAGATATGGTATGGATTTTTTGGTACATGCTTGAGGCATATCTTTGGCACATAGTTTGATGTATGTCATGGATATTTGGTACATGTTTGAGCCATATTTTGGAAGTGTTGGTACATATGTTGGCACTTTGTTTGAGGTATTTTATGGCATATGCTTGAGGCATATGTTGTCGCATGGTTTGACGTATGTTATGGATGTTTTGGCACATGCTTGAGACATGTCTTTGGCACATGGTTTGATGCACATCTTGGTGATATTGAGAATATGTTTGAGAGATGTTCTTTGTGGTCTTGGTATATGATTTATGTGAATAGATATGGTCTTGTTGATGATGATGTTCCTAATGAGGTGTCAGTATCAATGGAAATAGCAATGACAGGTTTTGATGACGAGATATTAGTATCAGTGATAGAGACAATGACAGTGATAGTGACAGTGATGGAGATAGTGACATTGATAGTAAAAGAGATAATGATAGTGACAATGACAATTACAGTGACAATGAAAGAGACAATGACAATGACAATGACAGTGAAAATGATAGTGGAAGTGATGGGTTGAGCCTACATTTATATTTTAGGGAGGAAGGAAGGGGAAAGGAAAGGGGGTTGTAGCTTCCTTCCAGTTGGAGTTGGAGAATACATGGAGTTTGGACTTGCTTCATGTTGGAGCTTGCAAACTAGGGGTTTGTAGCTTCCTTCCATTTGGAGCTGGAGAATGCAAGGAGTTGTAGCTTACTTGAGATTGGAACCTGCAAATAGGGGGTCAGAGCCTCCTTCTAGTTGGTGCTGGAGAATCTTGGAATTTGGTGCTTCCTATGAATATAATATTTTGATATATAAGAAAACATTTCATGGTTTTCCATGCAAAATCATGTTGTATTGTGTATATGTTGTTGTGTGTTATGAATTGTTCATGATATAATCATAAGTGATAATTGATTGATAGAGTGATAATTACATGTTCTAATTAAAAGTGTTCAATACTGATTCACCCCCCCCCCTCAGTATTGATGAATATTCCAACAATTTTTGTTCTTAACTAGTCTCTAGAATATCTACAAACTATTAACACTAATATTTAAATTTGAATTATACAAGAAACATTTGAAAAAATTGTACCCACTTTTTTGTACCAATGTCTTCCATCTCAATCTAATATCTTTGATCGAGTAATGTGGACTACAATTGAATGTTATTTGTTGTGATGAGCAAGCAATATTAACCTAAAAGGACCAATCTAATGGGGTGGGTCGGAGATTTTAATAGTAATGTTTAATTAATAAATTAATGACTTGAACAATGAGTAAGACATGCTTCCATGAGCAGAATTCAAACCTACTGTCTCCAGGCAATAAGCCTAGAAAGTAAACACTTGCACCACCAATGCTATCACTTTTCCTCATGCATATAATTATTTTCATGCCTCATGCATACACCACCTTTCTACCAGTTGTTGGCCAATCTCCCTCCTAGTTTTTCTCTCACCGTCACCAACTAGTGTTTCTGAATGATCAATTTTTTTAATCAAATTATTATTATTATTATTATTAATTTAACATATAATGTTTTCACCTCATCCTGAAATGTTTTGTTATCCCAATCAATAAGTAATTTACACTTATCTCATGAAAAGCATACGTGTCACAAGAAATATTTAAACCCAATTGGGAAGGATGATGATTCTCCTTTCAACCAGCTAAACTAAACCCAATTCACAAAAAAAAACTTTTTATCAATTAAATAATATAATTATTAACCATTATTTAATTAATATATATAATAAATAATACTAGTTAATGATTATGAACTCAATCTTATTTAATAACTATGTAAAGCTTAATTAAATTTATAATTATTGTTAGTAACAATTATATTAGAGGTAGGGGTGGAAGGAGTGGGGGGGAGTCTCCATGATCCTAAGGGAATATGATTAATCTGTTATGTCTAGGGCTTAGGTAATCTATCCAAAAACTTGGCCAAGGATTATACTTATTGTGTGGTATACCTATAGCTAAGGAAGAAAATATTGGAGCTCTCTTAGTCTTTGGGGTCTCAATGATTATTGTTAAAGAAATGATTGGAAAATCCACTCTTGAAGGAGCCAAGTTAAAAACCACCATCTCCATAATCAAGAAGGAACTTAGCTCCTTTGTTAGAGTCTCTGTTTTCCATATTAAGAGGGGTTTGAATGAGAAAACAGACATATAGGATAATCATGCAATAGAACTTAGCCCTAGCACTTTGGTTAAAAGTGGGGTTCAAGACCATATGGTCATCCTCTAAGTCTTATATTAAGTGGAAATCAAGGTCATTTAATATCACCATGAATCGACATTTAATTGGTACCCTGGTTAGCATTGACAACTATTTTGGTGCATTTCATCTTTGGATAATTATTTTTCTTTCAATAGTCTCTCATGTGAGCAAGGATTCTAGTGGGTTAAGTTTCTCTTGTCACATCTCTTTGGCTTGTTTCGACACTAGCACTCCGCACAAACTTTCCTTCTTTGATCTCACAATTTTTTTTGGAGAAACTGAGGCATTTAGGTGGTGGAATTTGTTGCAAGGATCATCATTTTTCTATGGGGAAAATTTGCATCAGTCAATTGTGAATTTGGAAGTTGGGTTCTTAGGGGACACAATTTTTTCTATATGTAGAAACCTTTTCAGAATTTGGGTTAACTATAACCTTGAATCCTTGCATTCCCATGTTAAAGTTGTTTATGCTTTTGTAAAATATTATCACTTTAGTGACATAAGGTTGGTGTTTTGAACCTTGGTTCAGTGTATCGAGCTTGTGTTTCATTGTAAAAGAATAGTGTTTTGAATTTGGGTACAATGTTGTGTGTACTTTTTGGTTTTAGACCATCCAAAAAGAATTTTTTCCCATTAGGAACGATGACAACACCATTGGAACTCTAGTTTTAGACATGAAAAATACAATAAGTTTTGATATTTTTCAGCTTGTTGGTGGAAGAAGAAAGTTTCATCTTTCCCATTGGTCTCTTTCTCAAGTTTCTCATGAAAAATTATGCAATATGGATAGCGATGACATCCAAGAGATCCAAAGAATCATGCATCACCATGAGGAACTAATTCAATCCAATAGAAGTGTCAATTTATCTATGTTGTCCAAATTTTCAAAGATTGAGCAAGCTTGCATTAATAAAAAAACTAACACCATGAGTATTCTTGTGCATCAAAATTAGATGAAATTTTTTCTTGAAACAAAGTGTGATAGGTTGCATAATCTTACACTCAATCAACACATGGACTACTTAAGAATGGCCTCCAACAATAGGGAAACAAAGAACTCTATCCAAGTCACTCATAAGGAGGAAGAGGTGGTCCATCAACTAAGAGACCTTATGGAAATAGAAGGGAAAATATCCCCTCAATCTGATGAGGGGAAATAAGATGAGGGTTGTGTTCTTGTTCACCATTAGTGTTATGTGTTTCAAAGTTATAAGTTATATGTATTTTAAGAGTATATGTGAAATAGGCCAACATGGAACATCTATTTTGTAGTTTGCTAAAAGCTCTTTGATGTTTTCTGAGAAAACTATCTTATCTTGATGAAGGCTATTAGAATCAACCTTATGTAACTCATTTTACACCTTAGTTGCATCCTTTTTAAATAAATACATTTTTTTTTGTTATAAAAAAAATAATTATATTAGAAGAACTTAGTCTATAATGAGTTGATAATATTATATTAGTATGTCTTCCATTTTTCCATAATATGTGATATACAATAACATTTTATTTATATCATGTTGAAAATTGATGCTCACCTTTGTAGGTTAAACAAAAGATTCATGACATTTTAATATTTTTACTATTCTTTAATTTACTTTCATTTAAATTAATATTTCATTTTAAGTTAAAAAAAAACACTAATACAAAATGTTTTTAAATGGGAGGATTTTATATTTGGATCATCCACATATATTATAGAAAGTAATGTTAAACTTAATAGTAAACACAATTAAATTAACAATAAACATATTAAATGGGAGGATTTTATGTTTGAATCATCCACATATTTTATAAAAAGTAATGTTAAATTTAATAGTTGTAGTATATCTAGGGAGGTACTCAATGGAAATGTGGTTATGTATTATTAGTGGAAGTGATTTAATATATGAGAATGTGGTCATTCAATGTAAGGTGGACTAGGTCCACTATATTAATAAAGGCCCACTATGGTAGTTAGATGTAATAAATGTGAGAAGGCTCTTTAGAAGGTTCCTAGGAGATAAAGAGAGCTATATAAAGAAGTGTAAGCAATGTAATGAAGCATAGTGAAGAATATTGTGAATGTATCAAGCATTGCTTGAGAAGTGTTATCCTTCCTTAAGGATTAATATATGGTGTTACCCTGCCTAAAGGGTTTTCTTTATTTCTTGTGTTTAGTATTTGGTGAATGGTTTGGTTTATTCTTGTTGATATTGTGGGTTTCTTTTGATATTTATCTCTAGATCTATTCAGTTACTTAACAATAGTAAACACAATAAATTAATAATAAATAAAAACAAAAAATATATTATTTAGCCAAATTTCTCTTAAAAATGAGATTCAAGCTATATTATCTAAAGTCTAAAAATTTTAAGTGGTACAAAGTTTCAATACTATCTTGGTCAATAAATTTAATTTGCTAATAAAATTTGGCCTTAATATTGTTTAAAGATTAGTTATCTAACATTTACAATTTCAAAGAACCTTACTTTAAAACATTGTTTAAAAGAGATTTATCATCATCATCATTATCAAACAAGAGCCTAAATTATGATGAAAAAGTCATAAAAGAAAAAGAAAATATCATCACACATATACATATATGAGTTGGTTCATAAGGTTCCTTTATAAGGAAAAAATGACAGGTAGATTTTCTAATTAGTAAAATTTACGAGTAAAAACCTAAAATATTACATAATTAATATTTTTTTTCTAATTTAAATAATATAAATATAATATGGATTCTTTATATAAAACAAATTAAGAGTATACTTATTTCATTTGATATTTTTAGCTTATGAGTAGTAATTAACTTTGGTGAATTTATATAGAGTATTATCTTAAAAAAAAGATTTAGAAATTTTTCATAAAATTTTAAAAAATAAATTTTATGTAGTGTAGTTTAAGAGAAATTGTCTCGTGGGTAATTGTGACTTATAAGTATATCCATTATATTTTTATTATAAAAATATCATGAAACAAAGGGATTCTTTGAAGTGGTAGGTGCACTATAGAGAAATAAACCATTTTCCTTAAGCCACAAATAAGTATCCTATTACATTCAGTTTTAAAATTTTGGATATGTTGTTTTATTTTCCAATAATAAAATAATATATCGATTATATTTTTATTATAAAAATATCATCAAACAAAGGGATTCCTTAAAGTGGTAGATGTACTATAGCAAAAAAAACCATCTTTCTTGAAGCCACAAATAAGTATCCTATTACATTCAATTTTAAAATTTTGGAATCTCAAATAATAAAATAAAATAAAATATAGTTTTTATAGTTTTTTAATATAATATATATATCTTGGATGGGGTGTCACCGTGACATGATGGTTCCAAGTTGGGATGGGGCCACACGCCATCTAGTGTACGTCCTTCGCCACCTCCCCTCCTCTGTCACCTCCAGCCTTTACACTGCCTGCCGCCACCCTCCACTTCTCATTTGCACCCTGATGCTCACATGCTCTGGAAGCTCTGCAACTTGTGCGTCTTCATGGCACCGTTCAGAGGTTCTTCGCAGTTTTTCCATCTCCAACCTTTGTCGTCGATTCTTTTGGTCATGATGTGGTCTCCTGCGCCTCATGTGTTCACTCGTAATTCTTAGAGCCAAGTCTATAGGGCTCTCCCTTCCCTTCATCCTGTGATCGAGCTCTGGTGCGATCTCTCTTGGTTTTCATTTCTGTTGTGGAGCTTGCTATTCACCATGCCACAACCACGGGGCAAGCCAAAGCAGGGAGCAGCCTGGTATGTGGCCCGAGGAAGGAAACCACCCGCCTCAGACTCCACTTATGAAGTTGTCACTCCTCCTGAAGCGGTCCCTCCCCTTGAAGCGGTCCCTCCCCCTCAAGCGATAGTCTTTCCCCCTCCTTTGGCACCTGTAATTGTGCTCGCCCTTGACCAGACACCCTGCGATCTCTCCCCCCTCTTGAACCCCTACGGATGTAGGGTCTAGTGGTTCAATTTGCTTGGGAACTCGCTCGGCTATGCACCACCTCCTCCTTCTCCCTCTCGATGTCCCTCTTACCCACCCTCCTCTCCTCGCCCCCCGTTGACCACCCCTCATCCCACCTCCCCTCTGGGGTCCTCCTCTTCCTCTCCACTCTCCACCCACCCCAATCCTTCCTGTGCCAATTGTGAAGATCGAACCGAGCTCCTGAATATCCTGAGCACTATTAAAAAAGACTTGGAGAATATCAAATTGGCAATGCTCGACGCACATAATAGGGAAGCTAGTCGCTGGAGAAGAGTGGACTCCCTGATGATTTTCCTTCAAGATCTTTGACAAGCCATGGCTGAACGTGGAAAAGGAGAAGCATTGGCGAAACAGGTTTTCGCAGGGCCACGGCTTGGACCAGGTTTTTAATGTTTTGTCATGTTTTCTATTTCTCGGCTCAGCATCCTTATCGTTGTCTCTTTTTTGTACACTATAACATTTTTCGGCTTTGCATGGCCTCGTAGCATAATTTACTTTCATTGGCATGACTGTGGCAACAGTGGTTTCCCAACTGAGCATCGTTGCCACCTTTGATTTTGGACAAATGGTGCGGTGGTTTCCCTCATGGGCACCATAACCACATGGCTTATTGCATCTCAAATAGCTGTATTTTTTGACAGGAATTAATACAAACCCTAATTTACAATATATATAATATTTTAAATAAAAATAATTAATTTTTTATTATTTTTAATATAATATTATTTTAATTTTCAATTAATAAATATATAAAAATAAATAAATTTAAAAAGTTTATTTAAAGTCGTATTACATGTTTTTAATTTTATTTTACGTCTTATTTTTCAAGACTTTCTTTAATGAATATAATAATTTCACGTTTTTAATTTGTGGATATGTTATTCTACTTTTTGAAAAAGTGTCATATTTTAAAAGCTAAAATAAAAGTTAAAAAATATCTTTCAATTATAATTCATCTATGTTGTTAATACTTTCTTGAGTGGATATAATAATTTCATGTTTTTAATTTGTGGATATGTTATTTCACTATACTAATTTCATGTTTTTAATTTGTGGATATGTTATTTCATTTTTTGAAAAACTGTGATATTTTAAAAGATTAGTAAAAAGTAAAAAGAAAACTTTAAGTTATAATTCATATATTTATAATGAATCTATTTATAATGGATCTATGTTGTTAGTTTTTAACATGTTTTTTTACATATCAAAATTCAAAATTTAGATTAAGAGTTGAAAAAGTTTTTCAATGCTATAATATTTTTATTTTTTAATTTTTTGATTTGTTGTAGTTTCCCATATAAAAAACATTTCATTTTAAATAAGGTAAAAGTTAAAAAAGTTTTATATATATATATATATATATATATATATATATATATATATAAAACTTTGTGATAAGTTTAGTTTATCATATAAAAGCATAACTCAAAAAATAAGGTAGAAGTAAAAAAAAAGTTTATTTTATGTATTTATGTTTTTAACTTTTTGACATGTTTTATTTTTCAACCAATAAAAGTATATAAAAAATCAGGTAAAAGTCAAGCAAATTTATTTCATGAACATAATCTATCCATGTTTTAAACTTTTTATGGATAAGGACATCTCAAAAGATAAGGTAAAAATAAATAAATAAAAATAATTATTTTGTGGCTATAATTCATCCATGTTTAACTTGTTGACATGTTGTTTCACTTTTCAACAAATAAAGACATCTCAAAAAATAAAGTAAAAGTCAAGAAAGTTTATTTCATGATCACAATCATCCATGTTTTAAATTGTTTCACATGTTTTTTCACTTTCCAACAACAATAATAATAATAATAATAATAATCTATTTTTAAGGTCATGGCCAAGCCAGCACACTAAATTGGTGTATGAGACCCCCTTGTTTGTGGGACAAGGGACCCCCAACTATCTCAAATGAACCTAACATGAGATCTCTCCCCCTTTGATCAATTGGGCATGGGTTTGACTCTCTTGATCGCGAGCCACTGATTTACCTTTTTACCATCCATGAATCATGGGAAAGTTCTCAAGTCAAACAAGTTTATTTCATGAACATAATACATGTGTTTTTAACTTTCCTACATAGAAGGACATCTCAAAAGATAAGTTAAAAGTCAAAAAACAATTATGCCCATAATTCATCCATGTTTTTAACTTTTTGACATGTTGTTTCACTTTCCAACAAACAAGGGCATCTCCAAAGATAAAGTAAAAGTCAAACAAATTTATTCATAACCATAATATATCCATGTTTTTAACTTTTCAACATTTTTGTTTTTTCACTTTCCAACAAACAAAGACATCTTAAAAGATAAAGTAAAAGTCCAACAAGCTTATTTCATGAACACAATACATCCATTCTTTTAACTTTTTGACATTTTTTCACTTTCAATAAACAAAGGCATCTCAAAAAGATAAAATCAAAGTTAAACAAATTCTTTCATGGCCATAATACATCTATGTTTATCTTTTAAAGTGTTGTTTCATTTTCCAACAAACAAGGACATCTCAAAAGGTAAGGTTAAAGTCAAACAAGTTTCTTTCATGGCCCTCAAACATCCATGTTTTTAACTTTTTGACATGAGGCTTCACTTTCCAATAAATAAGAGCATACTTTCCAACAAACAAGGACATCTAAAAAAGTAAGTTTAAAGTCAAACAAGTTTCTTTCATGGCCCTCAAACATCCATGTTTTTAACTTTTTGACATGAGGCTTCACTTTTCCATGTCAAAAAAATAAAACAAAAGTCAAACATGTTTATTTCATGATAATAATAATAATAATAATAATAATCTAATTTTAAGGTGACTCCTAAAGCCAAACCCTTGTTTGTGGGATCCATTCTCCCTCTTGATTTGAACTTTGTGACCTCTTAGAAGGAAACACATGTTCTTAACCATTAGGCTCACTCATACTTTTAACTTTTTGATATATTTCACTTTCCAATAAACATGGACGTCTCAAAATATAAGGTAAAAGTGAAAAAAAAAAATTTTTTTTACTATAATGCATTCATGTTTTAACTTTTGACATGTTGTTTCTCTTTTCAACAAATAAGGGCATTTCAAAAAATAAGGTAAAAGTAAAAAAAAATCATGGCCATAATTCATCCATGTTTTTAACTTTGACATATTTTTTTAGCTTTTCAAAAAAACCAAAAAGAGAAAATTTGCAATTAAAAGGTAAAAATCAAACATATTTCTTTTATGATTATTATAATATAGCTATGTTTTTAAGTTTCTGACATGTTGTTTCACTTTCCAACAAATAAGGATATTTTATTTTTTTATTTTTTATTTTTTATTATAAACGAAATATAGAGATGTAGAATAATTACATCCTTTTGTTACAAAGTTGTCATACACTAACAAAATTTCATAGTATCTACTAGGGTGTAACCAATCCTAAATATATCCATGAGCATAATTTCCCAACACTTTTAAGTGATATATATTCTTCAAAATAAATCTAAAATACTAAGAACTTTGTAAAACATAAAAACTAACCAAATGCATCTCTACTGGTAGCTTCTTCCAATGTTGCATTGTAACCTAGGTCTAAGCCTAGTTTGTCAATTTCCATTAGATGCAATTTTAGATGCAATGTTGCATTGTAACCTAGGTCTAAGTCTATTTTTCAATTTCCATTACATCATTGAGAGAATGCACTATCTCTTCCACCTTTGGTCTTCCAGTGTTTGAATTAAGCCCATGATTGATCCCCCTTTATTGATAAACATGTTTCAAAGCATATTACATTCAACCTCTAGGATTTCCATTTGATTCTTATATTGTATAAGTGCACCCATGATTGTTGCAACTTGCAACTTAAGTGACTACTTAGTGTCCATTCTCATGATTTTTTTGTTGTGGATATAAAGATTGATGTGCTATTGACATGAACGGATTCTATATGCTTTCTTAACACCCTCTTGATCTACCCTAAATCCTAGTAATCCATACTGAAATGATGATAGAGAGGTCCTCTAACCACCCAAAAATACACCAATCATCAAGAAACACAAACAAAAGCCTTGCAAACTTCGAAGTGTCAAAAAAAAATCAAACAAGGCTCTAATATGCCAAACCCAAACCATAGAGATCTGGACAACGTCATAGGAAGACATGAGAAAAAACCTCTTAAAGAGAGACCATTAAGATCCCAAAACTTAAAAAAAAACTTTGAACGCAACAACCTCTAATGCCAAATTGTGGAGGGATTAGGTGAAGACATTGATCCTCTCCTCGCATCCCGTCCACTGGAAATTGTGGAGTGATTCGGTAAAGGCCCTCTTCCCAAACTTACAACCATTAACTTTTTAGATGACAAACTTATTCCCTCAATATTTGTATTTTGAAACGAAGGTTTGACAGTCTACTTTTATTGGCCAATATCCACCCTGCAACGTGTATGTTGAGCTCCAGATCTACCTAAGTAAATTAGAGTGCATTTATTATCAATCCGGTGTTTGTAAGACTTAGAGGCATGTCCAAAGTATATGGATTTTAGAGATAGTTTTTATCTTTTATGAAGATAAACCAAAGATTTGTTCTAAGGCTGACTGTGCAAGAGACACTAAGCTTCTATTCAGAAGTCATCTTCATAGTCCTCATAACAGTAATCAGCACTTTGTTTTTCTAAATGGTAAAAACAGTAAGCATA
>JZKD02S0263739.1:0-11176 GCA_000966675.3 Picea glauca
TTGTATATATTCGAAAATTATTTAAATATAGATTTTTGAGGTAATTAATATGCATCTTTCAACAAAGTAATAAATGTTGAATAGATTGGGATACACATTGTTGGATTTGAAGTATTTTCAATTCAATGGGGAATATTGTAACTTATACAACACTTATTATTTTGTTAGAGGGTGCATATTGTTTGATGATTTTTTATAGGATTAGGAGTTTGATTTGTTGATAATCTTGACTAGCCTCCAGCATTAAAAGTTGAAATTTACAAAAAAAATGATATTAGGTGTGGTTGCACAATACCAATCTGTAACACACCCAAACCCGACTATAGTTTTGTGTGGTAAGTTTACCTCCAACTATCCTTTTATTTAAACTTTAAAATCATTATGCCTTGTGTGTGGGTCTGTGCACACCTCTATTCTTTGATAAAATCCTTGTCTTACTTCCAGGGTACTATGGTAGAAAGAAGTGGGCTCTCTTGGTAAGGGTTTGGTCCCTATCCTAGTTTTCCCCTATTAGTGCACCATTTCCCCTGTCGAGACCGAGCCATTACTCCTATCACAACATCTCTTATGGAAGTGCACTCGAAAGTTTATTTGGTTAAACCCTTATTATTGTTTATGGTTTCCTCTATTGGATAGTCCTTTAGTGCGACAAAGATCTTCTGTGTTTGACTATAATGTTCACTAGTATCATTGATTAGAAGCAAGGTTTTTCCAATGGCCGAAAGGGTTTAAGTTCTTCTATTTATGTTAAATGTTTCAAAGGTTTTTATATTTACTATGCTCGTTATTACATCTGTTATTCTTCCTGTTATTCCTATAATAACCTTTTGGATTATGCACTGGTATATTATTATTAATGATAGGCCCCTTGATGTGCGAGGGTACCCATCAGAGAGGCACTAACTCCTCCTCCCCTTTCGGTCCGGGTGATGTAGCGCAATGGCAGAAGGCACAAATCCTCTGCTTCAGTTAAGTAATCAATGGATCCCTTTTCTAGTTACTTTCTGTTCTATAACTTACACATAGTGTCCTCTTTGGTTGTGTTTTTTTTTTAAAGTTTCTCGTTAATTTGTGCAGGTGCGGGCATGCCGAAGCATGGGGACGCCCTCCTTACTCCAACAAAAGGTATTCGGGTTCCTACAGAGTATCTAAGTTGTTTTTCAAGATTTCAAACCTCGTTGGTCCATCTCGTTCCTAAAGTCTGAGAAATTCCAAGTTCTGTGGTAGTTGATATGGGGTATGCCCCGAATTGTATAAGATGTTTCCGGTATACAGAACCACTGCACAGCTTGCACCTGGTTGGACTTTGAAAACCAGACAATCATTTTTTGTTAAATGGAGTGCTCATTATATAATCGTGTGTTAAATCTATTGTGGATTTGGGTTTTCCGAAGTATTCTCCATCTATATAATTCGAGGATGGATTTGGTACTATAGATTCGAATTTATGTTCTGGCTATTATAGTTATTTTTGTTTCTAGAATTGAATTTTATTATTGGATGTATAAATCCTTTTTCCGAAATGAATCGGCCATGCACAGTGTTTACGCCTAAGGGTTTTGTTCTTTCCCAGAAATAAAAAAAATGGGTGGTAATTCCCAGATTTCTTTTAAGCTCAAATTAGATCTATGGGCTAAACCCTAAGATTAGATCTATGGTCCGGATGTGGAAACCATTTTCAGTAGCAGAAGCAGTGGAAAATGTGCCTTATGCGGAGGAACACATGAACTTAAACGGAGGTACGAGACTAACAATTCTGCATCATCCTGGATTCGTAGGGAAGGCCCTGAGGACATTTCCCATGGAAGGGGGTTCAAGGCCACCTCCATATGGTAACAGAATTGCACCAAGGACAATAACCGCAGAGATTTCAATGGCTGCGAGTGCAACATCTCGTTCATCACCAACGACGTAGACAGGTCCATGGCCATCTTAATGAACAACTAGTAGGGGAAAGGGTTCTAGGGGAAGGAACTCATTTCAGAGACAGTCACATAACTGTGCACAGGTTCAATCCCATGTTACCTATTGGGGATGTGGAGGACCCCATTACCAGCATGAATGCCCAGAGTTACAATCAGGATTCATGCATAGAGAAGGAAAGGCCTCGATGGGAAGAGCAAGTAGCAGCCACCAGATTTACACGGCGGTTATCATCAGTTAAGGATTCAGGAAGGTGACATCCCAAAAACTGCCTTTCGAACTCGGTTTGGACATTACGAGTTTGTCGTAGTACCTTTTGGATTAACCAATGTGCCAGCAGTATTGATGATCCTCATATACAATGTATTCCAGAAATACTTAGATCATTTTGTACAAGTCTTCCTAGAGGACAACCTCATCTATTCCAAGAACGAAAGAGAACATGAGGAACACTTACGAGTAGTGTTGTCCTACCTTAGAGAGAACAAATTTTATGGGAAGTTGTCAAAATGTTCCTTCTTTCAGAAAGACATCCACTATTTAGGTCATATCATTTCTGCTGAAGGAATCTTTGTGGACCCAGAAAAGGTACAGGCCATTATGGAGTGGCCAGTGCCAAAGATTGCCCATGAGGTGAGAAGCTTCATGGGGATAGCATGCTATTATCAGAGATTTGTGGAGGGATTCTCAAAAGTAGCGAAACCTATCACCACATTGCAGTGCAAGGGGGTCAGGTATGAATGGATAGAATAATGTGATAGTGCATTCATTGAGCTTAAGAGGTTACTAACTAGTGCACCAATTCTACGAGTGTCAGATATGGAAAAGGACTTCACCATATGCAAGGATGCCTTGAATCAAGGGTTGGGGGCCGTGCTAATGTAGGATCGAGGAGTGATATCTTATGTGTCAAGGAAGTTGAAGAAACAGAAAGATCTATATGCGACTCATGATTTAGAGTTGGCAGTTGTAATGCTAGCTATGAAACTTTGGAGGCACTATCTTGTGGGGCTAAACATTGAGCTCAAAACAGACCATCAAAGTTTAAAACATCTCTTCACTCAAAGGCGATGGAGTGAGTTTATGAGTGAGTAGAATTTTGGTATTTCGAACATCAAGGGAAAGGAAAATGTGGTCGCAGATGCCTTGAGTAGGAGACCACGTATCTTCTCCTTTCTACCCTTAAAGGTCAATCTGAGGGAACTTGTGTTGACACAACTCCAAGGAGACAGTTGGTATTTAAAGGTTACTTCAAACCTCTAGAGTGGGAGGCAGTTAGATCCAAAGAATGAAGGATATAGTCTGGAAGAAGACGGACTATTGAGATATCAAGGAAGGATCTACATCTCTGAAAATGGGGATATTCGAAGCATCATACTGAAGGAAGCCCATAGAGCAATTTATTGTGCGCATCAAGGTGTGAATAAGATGTACACAGACATGAGGAAGCTCTTCTTCTGGGTAGGCATGAAGCACGATGTAGTCCATTTCGTCGGCAAATACCACCATCACCCGACAGGCCTCCTACAACCACATGATGTTCCTATTTCCAAATGGGAAGTCATTTCTATGGATTTTGTTGTGGGGTTGCCACTCACATATCTTAGACACAATGCCATTCTTGTGATAGTGGATAAGTTAACCAAGAGTGCTCATTTTATTCCAGTTAGAGACACTTACGATGTCACTGATGTGGCACATGTGTTTTTAAATGAGGTTATCCATTTGCATGGGATACCTATGAAGATCATTTCAGATAACAACTCCAGATTCACTTCTAGGTTTTGGACAAGTTTGCAGTCAGCGTTGGGGACTCAGTTGAACTTAAGCACAACTTATCATCCTGAAACAAATGGGAAAACTGACAGAGTAAATCAAGTCATGGAAGACATGTTCATGATGTATGTCATGGATAATCAAACCCAATGGGAGAAGTACCTACCTTTGGAAGAGTTTACCTACAATAACAGTTTTCATAGATCCATTAGAATGCCACCCTACAAAGCTTTGTATAGAAGGCCGTGCAGAATGTCGTTGAGTTGGGATAGATTAGAAGATCGAGTATCAATTGGGCCAGAATTGATTCAAGAGATGGAGGAAGAGGTGATTCAGATTAGGCAAAGACTAAAGGAAGCATAGGATAGGCAGAAAATTTATGCAGATGCACACAGGATCGACTGAAGTTATGAGGTGGGAGACCAGGTTTTCATTCATATCAGGCCTAATAAGAGTACCATATGGTTCGGGAAGGGGACAAAGTTGTCACCTTGATTTATAGGACCGTTCATAATCCAAGAGAAAATTGGACCCGTTGCCTATCATCTCGTATTGCCACCCCACTTGCATAAAACTCATAATGTTTTTCATGTATTTGTTTTATGTCATTATGTTGCTGATGAATCACATAAACTAAATTGGAAGGAATTGCAGGTATCGGACATGGGAACCCTCATGGTAGAACCGTTATGCATATTGGACCGTAGAGTCTGACAGCTTAGGAACCATTTGGTAGACCAAGTTATGGTCCAATGGGACAAGTATAGTCTAGGGTCTGCTACTTGGGAAGACGCCGAGACATTACGCCGAGACTATCCCTCACTTTTTTTGACCACCTCGAGAATATGTTTCTCGAAGGTTGGGTGTATGTAACACCACCTTTTGACTTAGACAGCCAGGATTACCTGAGGCCTACTTATATCATTTTCTCTTGACTGTGAAACTATTAAATTATACACATAAACTTTCAAGATATATGAACCGTTAGGAATGTTTAAACGCTATTGATCATGATGAATACAATGTGATCTACTATGTTAATGCAAATTTTATGAATGTTTATATGTTATTAATGATGATGAATATAATGCGATCTACTATGTGAATACAAATTTTATGAATGTTTAAATGTTATTGATGATGATGAATATAATGCGATCTACACTGTGAATGTAAATTTTACGAATGTTTAAATGTTATTGATGATGATGTATATGATGTGACATATTGTGAGAATGTAAATTTTATGAATGTTTAAATGTTGTTGACGATGTTGGATATGATGCAATCTATTTGGTAAATGATAATTTTATGAATGGGTGTCGAAATTGAATTATGGGATATTATGAGATCTATTTCTAACTTGAAAACTTGATGTTAAGTGTTGGTACACGGATACCAAATTGCAATGATGATTGCATGCAATTACATGGTGATAATGCATAGAAATGTATGAGTTTGTGTTACAGACTAATCTGCAGGTTATGGGCGATGAAATAGCCAACGTAATGATGACGAAAGTGGATATCATGACCACTAGCTGAGAAAAATTATGGTACGAATATTTGTATGTGAAATTATATTGGTTTGGAAGTATTGCTATGATACGTGGACCAGTGTAGGATTTCAGGTGATGAGACTGCCCAAAACTGAATAAACGATGACAACACTCCCAGCAACACGGTGCCACTGTATATTCCATTGTAGGGTGTGGACCCTAGTTATGATTAGGATGGGTGGAGGCTTTTTCCACCGGGTATCCTCCAAAACCTGAAGTCATGGGAAGAGGATGTTAGCTCACGCTCCCCAAGACGTGTGATGATGACTGTCAGTTTCCTGCTGGGGAAGCTTGGTCGAGATAGTGACACTTCCGCTTACGGGTTCTATTTGAAGTTAGGTCAATATAGTTGAGGCTCCAAGATAGTCCAACAGTGGAAGGATAGGAATGAATATGGAAGTAAGTTAGGAAGGAAGGATGATTAGAAATAGTTGAGAAACTATGGAGATTTGTCTGATGGTAGAATTTAATGTTTTCCCTTTTAAAAGAAAATGTGTATATATGAATATTCATAGTTTACGTAACTAAACCACAGTTGTCTAAATAAAATTGTTGAACTGGATAATTGTAATTAAAGGATTTCGCAAACATTTGATTGGTTATTGTCTTTTATAAAAGACTAGTCTTGATTGATTGGATTGGATGCATACATAAATTACTATAAGGGTGATAGTTATAGATTATTAGTACATGCATGAGACTTGTATGTACTAGCTACACATACATTTCTTGTACATGTACACTAGTATGTATGAGTTTTCTTGACTTACTTACTAACAATGTCGGTTAATTGTCGTGAATGCGTGAACCATGTTTCTTTTCCTTTATATCATGAGATACCTTAACTTCGGGATGAAGTTTCCTGAAGGGTGGGTGTATGTAACCACCCTAGTTAAATAGATGCATAGGGATTATTAAGTAAAATTAATTAGATAATTAATTGTCTTAATATGGTTTTATTTAAACAATGATTAGTATTAATAATATTGATTAATTACTTATTTATTAATCAATTGCTCATTAAAGGTTGTGTAATGAATTAAAGGGGCTTAGTAATTTTGACTTATTTAATTAAATACTTTACGTATGCAGGGTGGGAAATGAATCATTAAATAAGGGGATAAGATAATAATGAAAGGGATAAGATAATAAAGAAGGCGGATAAGATAATAAAGGATGAGATAAGGAAATTAATGAAGGGGAGGAGAGTCGGTAAAGGGGGGATATGACAGGGAAGAGTCTTATGGGGAGATTATTCTTTTAGGGGGGAAGGAAGCATTTTTAGGAGGATATATTTCTGTGGAGATCTCTGGTGTGAGGAGTTTGGTTTTGGGGGTTTTTGGTGAACCATTGCAGGGGGCACCGAGTTGTTGGGGGTTTTGGGCACGGGGGCCAGGATTCCTTTTGGTATCCTGGAGCTAGGGAGTTAGACATACTGGTCCTAGCTGGCTGGGAGGTTAGTTGTTTTGGGCAGGGTATGGTCAAGCAACAAGCTAGGCAAGGCAATAGCAGGGAGGACAACAAGACAAGTGGGAGTTTAGCATCAGACGAAAGTATAGTAATTTATGTATTTGTTTTATGTATTTATGGAATATGTACTGTTATATGGTTGTTCGTAATATTATTATGATCAGTTCAACAAATTTTATATATGTTGGTTATTGGTTATATGGTGGTTATAAAGTATTAAAAATCTTAGGATAGCATTTCCTTAAAAAAAATATTTTTCTGGTTTTATAAGGCTTTGTGGAGCATAACCCTACATTGGTGGATGAAAGGCCAGACCTGTAATCCATCGAGATGGATCCCCAAGGCCTCTCGGGAGTAGGAAGAGGAGTGTATAAGCCTTTCTTCTTGATGGTTGGATTGGCAATGGCAGAGGAAATGCAAGATCTGATATACTTGTTGATGTCCTATCAAAGTTTTGGCCAATTACAATGTTTCTATAGAACGGCCATAGTTTTCTCCATGGAAAAATTCCCATCCATCCAACTGTAGTGAGCCTCCCAAATCATCTTTGCACCCTCGCTTGCTTGTAGGAACAGTGAGATGGCCCAGATGGCATAACAGTCCATCTCGAATTTGAAAATTGGTCACATTCACACATGTACCCAAGAGTTGATAGGTGGTGGAGAAGTCTGGATATTACTGATAAAGTTGGGTCCACTCAGATGCCTCATTCCCATAGGAATGGAGCATGATGGTGAGTGCAGCCATGGAAGGTCGACTGAGGCAGTCCGCGAAACAATTTTTTCTGCATGTCTTATACTTGATGTTGAGATGGAACTGTTGCATGTAGGTGGACTACTTCTCATGGCGATCATTTTGCAACTTCCCCTGTGTCTGTATGAACTGCAGATGCTTATGGTAAGTGTGGATGATTGTCGCCTTTCCTAGAATGTAATGTTTCCATTGACAACAGGCTTGTACAATGGAATACAGTTCCTTGTCATAGGTGGGGTATTTTCAAACAATATGTGAGAGTGTCTCACTATGGTATGGTACATGATGATCGAGCTGAGTGAGAACTGCTTCTACAACATAGTTGAATGCATCAGTATCAATATCGAATGGTTGTTGTAGATCAGGTAAGGATATTATTGGAGATAAGCACAAACGATGCTTGAGATCATCAAATGTTTGTTGTTGTTCCTTCCCCCATGTGAACGTTTTCCTTCCACCGCCCTTGCTCACTTGGTTGAGGGCCAATGCTATATGGGAGAATCCCAACACGAACCATCGGTAGAAGTTGGAAAGTCCCAAGAAGCTCAGAAACTTGGAAAGTGTGGTCGGGGTTGGCAGTAACAGATGAAGTGGATCTTANATAGTTATAGATTATTAGTACATGCATGAGACTTGTATGTACTAGCTACACATTCATTTCTTGTACATGTACACTAGTATGTATGAGTTTTCTTGGCTTACTTACTAACAATGTCCGTTAATTGTCGTGAATGTGTGAACCATGTTTCTTTTCCTTTATATCATGAGATACCTTAACTTCAGGATTAAGTTTCATGAAGGGTGGGTGTATGTAACAACCCTAGTTAAATAGATGCATAGGGATTATTAAGTAAAATTAATTAGATAATTAATTTTGTTAATATGGTTTTAGTTAAACAATGATTAGTATTAATAATATTGATTAATTACTTATTTATTAATCAATTGACTCATTAAACGTTGTGTAATGAAATAAAGGGGCTTAGTAATTTTAATTTATTTAATTAAATACTTTACGTATGCAGGGTGGGAAATGAAGCATTAAAGAAGGGGATAAGATAATAATGAAAGGGATAAGATAATAAAGAAGGGGATAAGATAATAAAGAAGGGGGATAAGATAATAAAGGATGAGATAAGGAAATTAATGAAGGGGAGGAGAGTCGATGAAGGGGGGATATGAAGGGGAAGAGTCTTACGGGGAGATTATTCTTTTGGGGGGGAAGGAAGAATTTTGAGGAGGAGGATATATTTCTGTGGAGATCTCTAGTGTCAGGAGTTTGGTTTTGGGGGTTTTTGGTTAACCATTGTAGGGGGCACCGTGTTGTTGGGGTTTTGGGGCACGGGGGCTAGGATTCCTTTTGGTATCCTGGAGCTAGGGAGTTGGACAGGCTGGTCCTAGCTGGCTGGGAGGTTAGTTTTTTTGGGCAGGGTATGGTCAAGCAGCAAGCTGGGCAAGGCAGCAGCAAGGAGGACAACAAGACAAGCGAGAGTTTAGCATCAGATGAAGGTATAGTAATTTATGTATTTGTTTTATGTATTTAAGGAATATGTACTATTATATGGTTGTTCGTAAGCTTATTATGATGAGTTCAACAAATTTTATGTATGTTGGTTATTGGTTATATGGTGGTTATAAATTATTAAAAATGTTAGGATAGCATTTCCTTAAAACAAATCTTTTTCTGGTTTTATAAGGCTTTGTGGAGCATAACCCTACATTGGTGGATGAAAGGCCAGACCTGTAATCCATAGAGATGGATCCCCAAGGCCTCTCGGGAGTAGGAAGAGGAGTGTATAAGCCTTGCTTCTTGATGGTTGGCTTGGCCATGGCACAGGAAATGCAAGATCTGATATACTTGTTGATGTCCTATCAAAGTTTTGGCCAATTACAATGTTTCTATAGAACGGCCATAGTTTTCTCCATGGAAAAATGCCCTTCCATCCAACTGTAGTGAGCCTCCCAAATCATCTTTGCACCCTCGCTTTCTTGCAGGAACACTGAGATGGCCCAGATGGCATAACAATCCATCTCGAATGTGAAAATTGGTGACATTTACACATGTACCCAAGAGTTGATAGGTGGTGGAGAAGTCTGGATATTACTGATAAAGTTGGGGCCACTCAGATGCCTCATTCCCATAGGAATGGAGCATGATGGTGAGTGAAACCATGGAAGGTCGACTGAGGCAGTCCGCGAAACAATTTTTTCTCCCTATCTTATACTTGATGTTGAGATGGAACTGTTGCATGTAGGTGGACTACTTCTCATGGCGGTCGTTTTGCAACTTCCCCTGTGTCTGTATGAACTGCAGAGGCTTAAGGTAAGTGTGGATGATTGTCGCCTTTCCTAGAATGTAATGTTTCCATTGACAACAGGCTTGTACAATGGAATACAGTTCCTTGTCATAGGTGGGGTATTTTCAAACAATATGTGAGAGTGTCTCACTATGGTATGGTACATGATGATGGAGCTGAGTGAGAACTGCACCTACAACATAGTCGAATGCATCATTATCAATATCGAATGGTTGTTGCAGATTAGGTAAGGAGATTATTGGAGATAAGCACAAACGATGCTTGAGATCATCAAATGTTTGTTGTTGTTCCTTCCCCCATGTGAACATTTTCCTTCCACCGTCCTTGCTCACTTGGTTGAGGGCCAATGCTATATGGGAGAATCCCAACATGAACCATCGGTAGAAGTTGGAAAGTCCCAAGAAGCTCAGAAACTTGGAAAGTGTGGTCAGGGTTGGCAGTAATAGATGAAGTGGATCTTAGCTAGATCAACATGTACCCCATTCTCATCAACAATGTAGCCCAAGTGTTGGACCTTGTTCATGCCAAAGGATCATTTTTCTAAGCTGGCATATAGCCTNTTAATCAATTGACTCATTAAAGGTTGTGTAATGAATTAAAGGGGCTTAGTAATTTTAATTTATTTAATTAAATACTTTACGTATGCAGGGTGGGAAATGAAGCATTAAAGAAGGGATTAAGATAATAAAGAAGGGGGATAAGATAATAAAGGATGAGATAAGGAAATTAATGAAGGGGAGGAGAGTCGGTGAAGGGGGGATATGATGGGGAAGAGTCTTATGGGGAGATTATTCTTTTGGGGGGGAAGGAAGCATTTTGAGGAGGAGGATATATTTCTGCGGAGATCTCTGGTGTGAGGAGTTTGGTTTTGGGGGTTTTTGGTGAACCATTGCAGGGGGCACCGAGTTGTTGGGGGTTTTTGGCACGGGGGCCAGGATTCCTTTTGGTATCCTGGAGATAGGGAGTCGGACATGCTGGTCCTAGCTGGCTGTGAGGTTAGTTGTTTTGGGCAGGGTATGGTCAAGCAACAAGCTGGGCAAGGCAAAAACAGGGAGGACAACAAGACAAGTGAGAGTTTAGCATCAGACGAAAGTATAGTAATTTATGTATTTGTTTTATGTATTTAAGGAATATGTATTGTTATATGGTTGTTCGTAAGATTATTATGATCAGTTCAACAAATTTTATATATGTTGGTTATTGCTTATATGGTGGTTATAAAGTATTAAAAATGTTAGGATAGCATTTCCTTAAAACAAATACTTTTCTCGTTTTATAAGGTTTTGTGGAGCATAACCCTACATTGGTTGATGAAAGGCCACACCTGTAATCCATTGAGATGGATCCCCAAGGCCTCTCGGGAGTAGGAAGAGGAGTG
>JZKD02S0263750.1:9283-20751 GCA_000966675.3 Picea glauca
AATTTTGATTGGTGTAATGCTCATAAAATAATTTTGATTGGTGTAATGGTTGAAAAACACAGATAAAATATGGTTGAACCATATTTTATCTGTGTTTTTTAAGAATGATCTGGAGGTTTTTATACATACCCTTTTTATACATATCCTATTTGGAAATATGGTTGAAAATAGTCAAAACAAGTCATCAAATTCTGGAATGTACTTTCAATGAAAAATGAAAAATTATGGAATGTACATGTGCCACTTGTTTAAAAACATCGTAATAGTATTCCATCTTCAATTATTAGTTCATGGTCGACTTTGGACATTTTCCATTTTCTAACTTTTTTTTTTTTATTGAACTTCTATTAACTTTATGCACGTTGCACGTACCAAATAACTATATTGACAACTTGTGACATCTGGTTGGTAGTCTTGAAAGTGAACATGAGCATTGGTTTGATGAGTTTCTTGAAAAAAATATCCTTTCAATACAATGAATCATCTTTCATATATAAAACCGTTATCATCAAAATCTTCTAATAGCCTCATCTTTTGTTCTGTGCATCACATTAAATAATATTTCATGTTTTCAGTGTTATCTATAGGTGCAACCATGGAAAAACATTTTCCTGCAAATAATTGGATATATTGGACAACAAATATTTCGTGTTAGATTATTACACAAGTACATCTACAAGTTAATTGAAAAAATTTAAACATAAAAATTACCTTCTCTAACAAGATCAGAAACTCTATCGCCATCAACTGACACTATAGTTTCATTTGATTCCATCTCCTATGAGATTGCAAGTGGAATTTTCCCTTTCACATTAAGTTCGGTATGTCTTCAAGCTTTAACATATTCTGCATTTTCGTCTTCGCAAATGTCTATGGATTATGTGTCCTTTATGAAAACTGGACAAAAACAAGACTCATTTCTTCTATCAAATGCAAACACATTTTGAAAACGTTTTGTTTTAACTGGAAGTATTTTTCATGTCCCAGGTATTGTACTGGCGTCATATGAGATTGATCTATTTACATCTTGGATTCCAACATACCAAAAAAACATGCACAAGACAAGAACTTGTTAACTTGAAATCTCTCAATAAAATGATTGAAGATTGAATATAAAATTGAACATGTTCAAATAAAAATATCATGTGCACATGTGTAACATTTATATATAGACACACCTACGCACATCCCTTGACAGATTATATTCATGGCTTAGTGTCATTTTGCACCATTCAACAACTTGTTCAATAGATTGAAATCGATCGGCATGAAGGTTCATTTGATCCCTTCGAAGTGTTCGTTTTACACATGCCCCTACATCGTCATGCTCTCCTTTTACATGACCAGTCTCAAAAAAATTCCAACAATGTGTAATGTTTAATTTTTTATGAAGACGACATAACCAATAGAATGATCGTGAAGATTTGAATTGACCCGTACACCCATCTGACCACATCCAATGTCAATCAAATCTAATTTTGTGTTCTTTCATTGAATCATAAAATTTATCAAAACAATATTGTACATAATGTGTGTCGTGTGTTCGATCATCACTTATATAAAAGTGATATTCTTTAATAACATGTCGATTGTCGTTGATGTTTTATATGTTATCAAGACTCTGTTGAGCATGTCTATATAGAACGTGAAAAAATATCGTGACTTGATCAGAATGATAATATTCACTCTGTATTTCTTTTTGTGCAGTGAATGTGCAATTGTCTGCAAAATCAACTACAGACAAAATTGTCCATGGTCGAAACACTTCATGGGATTGTTTGAATTGTAGATTTTTCCATCGATCTCTATGTGAATGCTTGGTGTATTTATAAATTTCTTCCTCAAACTTCTTCAAAACATCTATCACACAGATTTTATCTACCTTCAAATCAATCCTTTTGGAAATAACATTTGAAGAATGTGGAGCCATATTGTTGATATATTCATATCTCTTCCAATTGACTGTTATATTAGAAAATGATTGATCATTCATATCAATATGATACTTTGAATGAAACAAACTTAGATTTTCACAACGATCAAATTTATTTCCATCAATACATCTTTTTTGGTAAAATAAATCATCATCTTCTCTTTCACATAGAATTTCAGATATAAAAACATGGAATGTGAAAGGAGGAGGTGAACCTGGCCACAAAATTTTACCAAAATCCAAAAAAGTGTCGTAATACAACTCAAATTCCACATGATAACGACAAAAACAAGTGTCACAAAGAGTGATGGGTCTAACAAACCATGGTTTTTGTTACACAAATGTATTGATGAAAATTTTAACTTATTTGTGCTCTTCTTTGAACTTATTGAACAATTCTATTTATGTCATTGCAATATATGTTTTGGATGTTCTTCATATTTTTTTCATGTTATTCTTCGTCGCAACACATACCTTGTATGTGGTGAAACACGAGATTCTTCAAACCAACAATTACAGGCCAATTCTTTAACATTTTATGCAAGCTTATCTTTGTAGGGTTGTCTAGAAATCACTGTCCAACAAGCCAGTTCATCATTTTCATCTATTTGCAATCGAAATTTTCTATGTTTGTTCAATGATTCTCTTGATGTTCCCATCATTTTTTCCATGTGTCTTGTCAAAAGATATTTTATATTGCTACATGAAACAATTGTTGTTTGTATCACTCTACGTGCAACACTGACATCTTTTTTTCAAGATTTCTCGAAAGATTTTAATACACTAGTTATATTTTCAAAGACATTATGTTTCACCTTTGTATCATTTGTCGACTTTTGAATACCCAATAATGATGTAGCTTCTTTTAACTTTCTTGACTTCATTAGACAGAGTAAAACTTGAGCTTGTATTGTTACTAATTCATCTTTGAAAAAAGTATTATACATATTATTAGTTCGATATCATATATAATTCTTAGCTTTTTTCTTCACAAATTTGTCAGTATCAACATTTTCTAATATTTCATCATCAATGTTGATAGATTCTCCTGCATATTTCAATTTAAAGTTTATATTAAAAAACAAAACCCAAACACAAATTCACTAAACTATATATACAATTGTTTATCTTGTATTATCTAAATTTATGTACATACCTATAGGTGATTCGTCTTCTGCTTCAATTTCGGTTTCAACGTCTTCTGCTTCAATTTTGGTTTCAACGCCTTCTGCTTCAATTTCGGTTTCAACGCCTTCTACTTCAATTTTAGTTTCAACGTCTTCTTCGACATTATGAGACAAATCTTTTTTTTTTTTTGAAAAACATCAATTTGTAATTACAATCAAATATATTATTTACAATATTTTAAATTTGAATTCTATACTTTGAATTCTATACTTTCTGAATACAATCCCAATGTGTGTTGTGTGCTCGATCATCATATGTGCATGCATACCTGGTTGAACTTCTTCTTGTTGAAAATCTTTGTTTACATTATCATCGTTTATTTCTTCAATATTTGTACGTTCTCGTTTCTTTCTCCAATAATGTTCTTTCCTTTATTCGTTTTGGAAAGTATCATCTCGAGTGAAATCAAATTTTCTCTTGCGCAAACTTTTGTTTCCCGTGACTTTTATAGTTATCTGTAAAAGATATGTTCAACAAAGACTTCACCTTGAAAAAATGTTCAACATTTATATTTCAACATATAAATTGTTATTCCAATAAAAACTTGAACAAACATCAATTACCTTGTACAACAAAAACCAAAAAGATGATTCGAAACTTTGTTTAGGTGCTCTAGAAAACCATCATGTATCGATATCGATCCTCTGATTAAGCCTATGGAACAGAGGGAAGAAATAAAGAAAGAAAATAATACAACTGCAATCAGTAATAAAAATGATTTGAAATCCCTATTCCTGAGCTCATATATGTCTGCCCATCCGATGAATTGTGTTAAATGTGTTCGGACAAAAGTGTATTTATACGATTTGGCACAAAATGAAATGATACAATGTCTCTTTTCATTTTTTCGGACCGACGGAATTCGCTCAACCATCTTTCCGACGAAAACCTTGGAAATTGTTTAGTTTTTACAGTTTCCATTAGAATTTATGTTTTCGGCCAAAATATTATTTCAGTCGAAAACTAAAAATTGGGACTGTATTCAGAAACCAGAGAATTCCCCCAATCTTACATGAACTTCAGAGGTTGCGGACTCCTGCAAATACTCAAAATTTGTATTCGAAAATGACACCAGAATTTGCAAAATTGAATCTACTTTCAATTCCTATAATTTGTTTTCATTTTCATTATTTTTATCTAATTTTATTTAATTTTTTTTAAAAATCACTGCATAATATTTTCAGCAGACATTATGATTCGGAGAATTGAAATATCTGTATCTCTAAAAATATATAGTGAAAAATTTAGAAAAAATTATATTCATAATCCTTAAACTGTTCTTTTAGAAAGGGTATATTTAGATTTTACTTTTAAGTAAAAAATAAGATAGATACAATGTGTAGAAAAACATGTGTTTAAAATCTGCAATGTTTTCAGCTTGGTCAACTTCAAAAAATTCTAGAAATTATAATATTCATCCGTTAGATTCAAAATTATAGTCATAATAAAATAGAGTCTCTGTAGATTGTTGCAGTATATTTCATTTCTTAAAAACACAAGTTTGATAATAGATACATTGTTGTGAGAAACAATAACTCATTATCATTCCTTTCATGTTTAAGTAACATATTGTTAAACAATTGTCAAATTGAAATATCAAATCTTGATAAAAGAAATTGAAAAATAGTCATTGGAAAGATAACAAAATTCTTCACAAGTTTTGTTTTTACTGTAAAGTGAAATTATAAATAAAAAAATACTTTTGTATGTCAAAAGTTGAAGAACTTGTGAAAATACAGTTTTTTTTCTCATAAAACAAGCAAAAGTGTTACCCAACTTCATGATTTTACCCACCAAGAAAGTCAGGTTGAGTCCTACTCGGTCCTCCCATTCATTCTAGCCCTACCATCACATCCTATAACCACTTCCAGATCCCCCAGAATTCGGCCAGCCGTGACTTCTTTCTCGACCTCACCGCCACAGAAAAACACAACGAGCAAAGAATGATACTCTCTATTGAGGGAGATGTGTTTCTAGGTTGTAGTTCATCAGAGGCACTAGTGAATTTCTCGTCTCAAGTAATGCGACACAATCACAACAGTCCTGTGAAATGATGATATTCTCTTCCTCTGAATTTTCCCTGTTGATTATGAAGCAGTTGGCTTAAGGAGGAGCCAGGTAATAGTGGTGGCAGCATGTTGGCACCCAATGTTTTGGGTATATTTTTTCGCACACGCACAAGCAGAAGTTGTGCACACTCATCAGTGAGCACCTGAGGATATGCATGAAAGAATTTCATAGTGCACACATCGAACTGGGTTGTGTTAAGCAACACACCAAGTATTAAGGAAATCAAGGGTGCGTTAGTCTGAGTTTCTTCAATTGCACCAAAAATCAAGAAGATGCCCTTCGAAAGAAATAAAGGAATCACCAAGATATCTCCTAGAATGATTGTTTCCAATAACATATGAAGACATGGGACTTCTAGAAGATGATTTTTCCAGGCAATTAAGATTGCCCTTGATGTAGAAAACCTACATGGAGCCCTCGAAGGTACTAGAAGCATGTGGGGTCGTTAGATCAGACAAACAAGTGGAGTAAAACAATGAAGGATAACCCTCCCTAGTAGAAAAAATATATAAAAGAGAGCTCTCAACTCAAAAAATAGGATGGTTAATTTTAGAAAGTGTCACTCCTAGAGTTCTGTGTTAGCTTATTGCAATCCTTTGTTGTATGGAGAAGTCTCTTGTGTCTTGTATATGTTAGGATATTAAATCTTAGTGGAAGCTACATATTGTTGTATTCCCAATGTTTATATTATAATGAGATGAAGTCTTATGTTTTTCTACTCAGTCCTTCAACACAATTTATATCTCTAATATGATGGAATACATCGAGTAATAAATATATGGCAGTTATGTTCTATTCTATGTTTGTTAATAATGAGTAACACCTGTGCGTGTATTTTTTTAATTCTTATTCCTTGTTAGATTATCATATATGAATTACATGGATGCCATTTGTAGTATTGTTAGTTATGTTTGATCCCCCATCCTCAACACAAGACCTTATGGTCTCTGTGATCCTCCTTGCATATTGGGTGAGAACTTCCTCAGCCTCAGTCGAGGATTGATATGTCGATGCTTAAGGGTTTTTGTTGGACACCTTCCGAGAAGAGAAGTCAGCCCAACTAGAAGGAAAACAAGACTATAAATAAGGAGGCACCTTAGCTCATCTGTTCACTCACTCACACTCTCTCAACTACACAAAAGCATGGCACAAGTTTGGAGAAGGTGATGTAGTAGTTGCATGGACTCAGTTTCTTCTTGTTCATTCCTTTGGTATCTCTCACTTGTGCGTTACTCCTTGAGGAGGTGCGCTATCTTGGTATATTGTTGTTGTTGTGGTGGTTGTGGTATTTTTGGTTGAGCTAACCTTTGTGCTAGGGTTTATCTATTTGGAATTGCTTTGTGAACGAAATCTATCTACGAAAGGTTGATGGGTTTTCCCCCCATTTGGGGTTTCCCTAAGATAAATCTCTTGTGTTCTTTTTGTATCTTATTTATGTTACTACTTCTCATTACATGATATATATGTTAATGGTAATGAAGTAAAAGAACACTAGTAACACTAAATATTTTTAAATAAGTAAAATATAACATGGGAATAGAGCTTGTTACCTTCATAACAGTTTGACCATAGGAAGGAAGATCTCTATAGAAGCACCTTGCAGCTGCAATACTTTGTCAATCTTGTTGAGCACTATCCCAATGTTGTTGGGGATAATTCCCTCATAGAGAAGTGTGCCTTAACCTAACACACCCCCTGAAACCCTCAATGTGTAGTTTGGTGAAGTTTGAAAAATGGAGGTTTTCAGTTCTAGGGTTTCTACCAGCAAAAAATGGAAACCAACATGAGAGTTGAAGATAGATTGGATGGATCATATAACTTCATATCCTCGAAGAACATAGTTCTTTTCATTCTAGAAGAGAATGAGTTATTGGATCATATCAAGAAGATGCTTCAGAACCAGAAGAAGAAGACGACAAAGAAATGCTCAGGAAGAATGAGGTCAAGGCCAAGAGGATCTTGACAGACTCAATAAAGGGTCATTTGATACCTAATGTATCATAACTAAAGAAACCAAAGGAAATTTTTTATGCCCTAACCAAACTTTATGAAAGTAATAATACCAGTCGAAATATTACTCTGCGACATCAACTCATAAACGTGACCATGAACAAATCAGAAGCAGTAGCCAACTATTTCACGAGGATATCATATATCAAGGATGTGTTAGAATCCATTGGAGATCCAATAGAAAACATTGAACTCGTGACTACTACACTCAATGGATTTCCCTCCTCTTGGGATCCATTTGTTCAAGGTATTTGTGCTAGAAGAAAATTGCCCAAGTTCAACAAGTTATGGGCAGACTGGACCCAAGAGGAATCTAGATTGATATACAAATCAAATAAGACTAATTATTATAAAAATCAAGCACGTGTTTCCCAAGTGAAGAAGAGAAAGGAAAGGGAAGAAGGAATCCCAAAAAATCCTAAGAAACCACGCCATAGGAAGGATGCATCAAATATCAGATGCTACAACTGCAAGGATATGGGACATTATGTTGCACAATGTCCTCTTAAACATGAAAAGGGAAAGAATAAGTACCATGCACATGTAGCAGATGTTGAAGAGAAGAAGTCAAAGGATGAAGGGTATGTCCTTTATCTAGTATTTCTTCCAAGCACATAACTGGGGAAATTATAGAAGACAACTCAAGTGGGTCAAAAACAACTAAACTCTAAGCTTTCATATCATGTTTGATATTTTTATACGGCTGTAGTTTAAGTAAGTGTTGTAGTCTTTAAATTCTATTATTTCTATCACTATTGCTAGTTTAATAAACACTTGATTATTTTGGTACAACTACCATTAAATGAATAATAATGCACTTGTTTACAAGATAAATTGATCTCCTCTAGGAGATGTTCTTGGTTTTTGACCCTGTCTTAGGTAGGTTATCTTGTAAATTCCATGCAGGTTACCATGGAGATGTTTTTCTTGTTTCTTGTTCCGAGAAGGTCACATATAATGCTCTAAGAGGGAGCTATAATGATGGTTGCAGGATGAAACAATCTAGATGGTCTCTGGCCAAGACATGAAGTAGAATATCCATACATAGATTTGTGCACATCCATGTAATGAAGGAGAAGAGGAGGTCAGCACATGCAGAGGGAGAAGATGACTCCAAAGATTATATAGATTCAGAAGGAGTCAATCTTTAGAGGAATTATGTAGACTCGAAGTCAGCCTAACCTCAAAGAGAGTTAATTTCTTAGACACCTTCATTCATAAAGTATTATTCCTCTGATTCAAAATCACATGGGAGAGACGTCCTCTAGGACTAACAAAAAAAGGTTAGATTGAAGCTTTAGAAGCTTTGAGGAGATATGAGACCTCCTAGGAGAATTCTCTTGTTTCAATGACAGAGGAGAAATCTAGTGAGAAGGACTAGGATATGGACCTTTTGCCTTGATTTTGAGGCAAGAAGGGAAGTCAGTGGTGACTTCCAAGTTGATATACAAGATCAAGCATGCTACATATGGAAGCATAATATGTACAAATATTGATTTGTGGCCTGAGGATTCTATGACATGACACTTGCTCTAGTAGCCAGAAGAAGTGCACATAGAGCAACTACAAGATACATGAGAAGGAGTCTCATGTCTGTAGATTGAAGAAGGATTTGTATGGGCATAAACAAGAACCCAGAGCATGATATGCTAGATCATATAGTTACTCGATGAGTTTGTGAATGATTTACCATTGGTTATATATATGGATGACATGTTACTGACAGGAGATGAGAAGCTCATATTTGGGTGCAAGAGGGATCCTTCTTTAGATTTCAAGATGAAGGATCTAGGTTTGATGCATTACTTCTTGGGATTGGATGTGTGGCAAAGAATAGATGATATTTTCCTTAGCCAAGGAAAATATATTGTTGAGATCCTATAGAGATTCAGGATGATGGATTGAAACACCATGACCACGCTCATGACGATAAATCTAAAGCTCTTGAGTGATTCATCTTCAAATTTGGTGGATCCCACATTGTACAAACAATTGATTGAATCCTTGATGTACTTGGTTAACACCAGACTAGACATATTCTTTGCAGTGAATAGTACATGATTAAACCTAGACATGTACATTGGATGGCAGCAAAACATATGTTGAGATACCCACGTGGTACAATTGGATATGGATTGAGATATGCCTCGAATGGAGATGTGAAGCAGTAGGGAGATACAGACTCTGACTGGGCAGGGAGTGCATTGGATCAGAAGAGTACTTCCAGATGTTGCTTCAGTTTGGGATCAAGATATCATGGTTGAGTAGGAAGAAGACATCAGTGGAACTGAATATAATAGAGGCAGAGTATATAGCAAACGATATTTCAAGACGTGAAGCAGTGTGTATTTGTAAGTTTCTTGCAGGAATTCATCTGAGACATGATGCAAAAGAGAGTAGTGAAGCACTAGTACACATCCACAGATGAGGAGATTGTGGAAATTCTCACTAAAAAAATTTCCAAGTCGATGGACAGACACGTAGCATCGGGAAGAAATTATCCCAGATTGGTCATGCTGATTTGACCAAGGGACAATGATAAATTCACTCAGAGGATTAGTCATGATGATTTGGCTAGTGATGAATGGCCAAGGTGAAATATTTATCCTATTAGTCATGTTTATTTGACTAGGAGTGAAAAAGACTCGAGGTGCTCCCGAGAGAAGTTTGGCGTGATACAAAATGTCCACCCTTGTTGAGAGGGAGGTGTGTTGTTTTCTTCTCATGCCGAGTAACCCATCTGGCCAAGGGTTCCCTATATCAATCATGTCAAGTGATGAGGAGGTAATTCACTATCGAAACTGATGAGAGAAGAAACATCACACACATTGTCGTGAGGACTATGGGAATATCTTCATGCCACTGGATGAGACTATAACTATGGTTGATGTCATTGTAGTTGTTGTGCACTACTAGCTAATTGATGCATAATCATAGTTTTTCCTATGGTTGATGGAATTGTAGTAGTTGTGTGCTACTATATGATTGTTTCATAGTCATACAGATGACTATGGTTGATGGCCTTGTAGTGGTTGTGTGATACTATTTGATTTTTGCATAGTCATTTGGATCCTCACTATGGTTGATGGCATTGTAGTAGTTGTGTGCTACTAGTTGATTGTTGCATAGTCATGGAGTTTGTGGACTGTGATTATCATTGATGGAATGGTAATAACTATGTGCTAGTAGTTGGTTGTTGCATAATCATAGAGACTATTGGATTGCATGGTGGTATCTTGTGTAGCTCTCATTTGATTGCAGGAGATAGACATTGTGTCTCTAGATAGTAGCCGTGTGCTACTAGGAGTGGTTGTGTACCAATGGATAGTAGTAGTGTACTACTATGGATTGAAAGAGTCGTGTTATATTGGATGGAATTGTAGTAGCTGTGTGATACTAGATGATTTTCATAGAGACCACCAGATCACGTTGGGAGTAGTTGTGTGCTACTTAATTATAGAGAATGTGACAGATGATTTGAGCTACCCATGGCATTGTGTTAGTTGTGTGCTACCAGTTGATTGCAGAGTAGTCAGTGGACTACTAGATGAAGACATCGTGAAAGATACCTCCCTAGCTAAGAGGGAGTGTTGATGTTTGGTAGCTACAAGAGTAAATTTCCCTCCTAGATGACCTTTCTTAGATGCAGAGAAGATTCTAAAGGAAAGAGATCCATTGGATAGACGTTGAAATACCACAGAAGAGAATTTGACCCATAAGAATAAAGAATAATGACAATACACCTTCCCAGAAGAGAAGTAGTCCTAGCTAGAAGGACATGAAGACTATAAATAAGGAGGTGCCTTAGCTCATTTTTTCACTCACTCGCTCTCTCTCAACTACACAGAAGCAAGGTGCAAGTTTGGAGAATGTGACGCAACATCTCCAATGACTTAGTTTCTTATTGTTTAGTCTTTTGGTATCTCTTTCTTGTGCGCTACTTGTAATGATCCCCAAAATTACCAAATAAAAAAAAAAAAGTTAGGGACATTAATTCTCTTTATTTACAAATAACAGATTCAAAAGATGTAAGTATAAGTTCTAAGTGCAGACGTTATCTCTATTCAACTCTCCCTGGGCTTATGTTTCCTACCTTGTTTATTTTTCCTGAAGTTACTCATGTTACATAGTAGTCATATCTATATCTAGGGATGTCCTTATCATTACTAGTCTTTAGAATTCCTTGATATTTCTATCATGAGTGGGAAGCTTTAACAATATTCCAAAACAAATCCTTACTCCTTGCAAAATACATTCTAGTATATAT
>JZKD02S0263761.1:9240-20751 GCA_000966675.3 Picea glauca
AGTTTATGTGGCTAATAGGGGGTGATTGAGGAGATTGGTTATCAAACAATTCTCCATAGTTTTAACACCTATTTCTCAAAGCATCAAAGAACCCGTGTCCCCCGATATCCTTTATTTATAGACATTGATTGATTGGTTTTTCATGGGAAAAGATGGAAGGAGAGAAAATGGAAGCTTATCATTTTCCCTTGGAAAGGTACCAAATGCATGATCCTCTTGGAATTGTTGAAAATAGAAACAAGAATGATATGAGAAACGTATTTTGAAGGTTTTTCATACAAGAAACGAGTACACTGTATATAAAAAAATGCTATAACCACAATACAAACTACTATCTATAATTTTCACTTTCCAATGCATTCCTTAATTCATGGGCAAAATAGCACACCACAGTTTCAAATCCAATAATTATAAAATTTATGACGATAAAATATATGGCATGGGTAGATGCATGCAAGATACCATGCATGATAGAATGTTTTACCTCATAGGGTCACATTGGTAACATAGAGAGCCTGGTATGTGTACCTATATCAATTTTAGGGGACAAGCCAGGGTAATCAAAGGAGATTTGAGTTCCCTTGGCCTCATATCTCACCCCTTTAAGATTTCCACAAACAAGGAATATGATAGGTGATTTTCCATATCCATGTTTTTTTTGTTGAATTTTAATGCTTAGCTCATGCACATGTGGTTTATTTCAATTTAGCACGTACTTGAATCATAAACAATGCAGTAATACCATACACAAGTGCTACAATAACCAAGATCACAAGAAGAATAATCATGCACAAGAACACAAGAGTTTATCCTGGGAAAACCCTTCTCAATCAAGTGAAAAACCCAACAATCCTTTGTTATAGAGTCAAGAGAAAATCCCCCACACCATAAACCCTAGAGCACACAAGAGGGTGCTACTTGACCTTAAAACTTGCGCCCAAGAGAGATGCACATTTCAGCCATACAAGTAGGTTTGAAATTATGAGATGACAAGCGAGTGAGTGAGATCCACAATGGGGATCTCCTCCTATTTATACAAGACCTGACGCAACAATAGGTGTGTCTATTGACATAATAGGGCTGACCTATTCAATTGAATAATATAATTAATCTTTGACACAATATTAATTATTTTTACATGGTGGGGATGACTTGTACCCTTTACAACACAAATTAGGGTTACAACAAATCTTACTCTCAGACAATATAACAAGGATCTCTCTCATCCTCTAGGGATTGGCCACTAGGGACACATCCAACTGTGCTCACCCACAGGGATGTCACACTCAACAGATTAACTCAACTGAGTCAATAGGAGTACCATCTGGAGAACCATCTCAAGCCAACTCAACTAAGTCCACATGAGTACAAGGCAAGAGACCATCTCAAGCCGACTCAACTCAATCCAAAGGAGTACAAGGCATGAGACCATCTCAAGTCATATCAACTCAGTCCAAAGGAGTAGAAAAGAGACCACAAACCATCGCAACTCAATCCAAAGTCTAACACACACCCATCATATGGGCACACCCAACACATGGGCTCTCTCACAGATCATCTCAACTCAATCTAGAGGAGAACGACCTGGAGAATGTAACACGATGATGCAATCATCAACACTCCCTCTCAACTAGGGAGGCATTCTCTATCAGGCCAAGTCTCTCATGGAAGTACTCGAACTTCATCTTGGAAAGCGTTTTGGTGAAGACATATGCAACCTGCTCATGTGTAGAAAGGTACTCCACATGTACTGCTTTTCTCTACACCATATCTTTGATATAATGGTATTTGAACTCAATGTGTTTTGATTTATTGTGAAACACAAGATTCTTGGAGAGATTCACACAACTCTGGTTATCACAATGGATAACGGTGGAATCCATCTCATGTCCAAATAAGTCTGCAAGGATCTTGCGAAGCCACACTACTTTGCGGATTGCCACACACAATGAAATATACTCTGCCTCTGCGATACTCAAGGCCACAAAAGTCTGTTTCTTGCTGCACCAAGAAACCATGGTAGATCCCAAAGTGAAACAACAACCGGATTTTCTCTTCCAGTCCACTACGCTGTTGATTTTTCAATAGGCTAGGCTTAAGCATGAAGTTCATTCCATTTTACCATTTTACTTTAAACTATAAACAATTTGTTGCAGCAACCAAAATCACAAGAAGAAACACCATGCACAAGTACACAAGAAGTATCCTGGGAAACCCTTCTCAACAAGGGAAGAAAACCCAACCAATCTTTTGCTATATTCTTCAAGAGAAAGACCTCCACCACCATAAGGACATAGGACACAAGAGGGTGCTCACAAACCCTATAAGACTAGCGCCCAAGAGAGGTTTGCACTTTTCCCAAGAACAAGTGTTTGCTGAAATTTCAAAACTCACACTTGTGAAATGATTCCTCAATGGGGAATTTACCTTTATTTATATTACACCAAACCTGTCAACATAAGTGTCTCTTGGCACAACAAGGCCGACCTCAATAAATTATAATATAATTAATAGTTACCATATTAATTATCTTTTACATTAAGCTACGACCTACCTGTACGCTTTACATTACAAATAGGGTTACAAGCAAGTCTAACTCTTGAACAATATAGCAAGGGATCTCATACACCCACTGGTGCTCAGCCACTGGGGGCACATCCATCTATTCTCAGCCACAGGGATGTCTCTCTATCTCACTGCGTCTCACAGGAGAACCACACTCACTAGTGCTCAACCACTAAGATCACGTTCACCTGTGCTCATCCACAGGCACACCCAACTCAACAAATCTTCTTTCTCATTGTGTTACACAGGAGGGTCATCTGGAGTTCATCATCTTAACTCTTAGCTTAGAGGAGGCTAATACATCATTTCATCTCTGTCTCAGAACGATGCACCCAAATCATGGGATTTTCCACATATTCACCTATGCTCAACCACATGCACGTCCAACTCAACAGATCTTCTTTCTCACTACGTTACACAGGAGAATCATCTGGAGTATCATCTCAAATCTTTGCACAGAGGAGGCCAACACAACGTTTCAGTTCTATCTCAGATAGGAACCACACACCCAACTTAGGGGCTCTCTCTTAGGTCTGTGTCCTGGAGAATGTCTCATGCAACTATAATAATCAACACTCCCTCTTAGCTAGGGATGCATTCTCTACCAGGCCAAATCTCTCACGGAAATACTCGAACTTTGTCTTGGCAAGCGGTTTGGTGAAGATATCTGCGATCTGCTCATGGGTAGGAAGATATTGCACGTGTACTATCTTCCTCTGCACCATGTCTATGATATAGTGATGTTTTATCTTGATGTTTTTCGATTTATCACAGAACATAGGGTTCTCAAAGAGCTTCATGCAACTCTGATTATAATCATAGAATCCATCTCATGATCAAGTAAATCTGTCAGAAGCTTGAGAAGCCACACTGCTTCGCACACTCAATGCTATATACTCTGCTTCTATGGTACTCAAGGCCACATAGATTTTTTTCCTACTACACCAGGAAACCATGGAAAAATCCAAGGTAAAACAACAAACAAATGTGCTCTTCTGGTTCACTGTACTTTCTGTCCAATCTGCATATCCCTGCAAACTCAAGTCTACACTGGGGGCATATCTCAACCATATCCAAATGTGCCTTGTAGATATCTCAATACATGTTTTTCTGCTATCCAGTGAGTCTGTCTTGATTGACTCGTGAATTGGCTAAGTACATTCACTACATAGCATATATCGAGTTTGATGTTAACCAGATACATCAATGATCCAATCAACTGTGGATCAATCTCGTATAAATTAACATCATTCATTTTATTCAAATCCATCACCATCGGTGTAGGAATGGATTTGTATTTAGTCATATTGAGCTTCTTTAATATCCCCACTGTATATTTTCCTTGACTCAGGAAAAATCTCATCAGTCCTTTGTCATACTTCTTGTCTCAAGAAGTAGTGCATCATACCCGAATCCTTTTATCTCGAAATCAGAAGTCAAAGCTTGCTTGTATCCAACAACACTGCTTCCTGAATAAGTCATCAAAATCAGGATCTCATCACCAACAATGTAATAATATAGGTTTGGATCAACAACACCCTTGCTGAAACCCAAACTCATCAAGAATCCATCCATTTGATGTAGTTTCTAACTCATGGATGGTAGTACGGATGTAAGTGTAATGGGTTTACTAGATCATGTCTATCGTCATAGACAACTCCCTCTGTTTGAAGAAATTATTTGGCTATAGATATCACTTTGTATTTATCGACACTTCCATCAGCTGCATGCTTGATCTTATAGATCCACTTGGAAGTCACCATAGAATTCCCTTCTGGTCTCGAAACAATATCTCATACATCATTCTTTAAGATATATTGGTATTCTTCTGTCACGACATCTTGCCATACCTGTTCACCTGTCACTTCTCCATGACAAGGAGGCTCAGAATCAATGAAGTGGCTCATGGCTGAGGGGTAGCTCTAAAATCTCCTTTTCTCTCTCAGGATGTGCCTTGAGGGGCTTGCATGCTCCTCTGCCTCTTGCAGAGTTTCTCGAGCCTAGGCAGGCCTTTTATTCCCTACTACAATATCTCTGGGCATATCAACTAGAGAAACTAGATCGATTGGAATAATATCTGTCTCCCTTTGAACTGTTGAAGGGGGAGACAGTATTTTCTCACTGTCAATCTCTATCTTAGATTCTCTGGATCTTTGACATGATATCTCTTCTTCAAAGGCAACATATCTACTCTCTTAGTCTGTCTCTGACCAGGGATGTAGATCTGATATGTTTTTGAAGATTCACTTTCTATTTCATAAATGTGTCCTTTCTCATTGAAGGGTCTAGCTTGGACCTCTTTTCTTCCGGTACATGAAAATACACTGGGCACCCAAATATTCTGAAGTGTTCAATCTTGGGCTTCACTTTGGTGAAGGCTTCTTCAGAGGTTATGTTTCTTCAAAATATGGTGAAGACTTCTGTTCTGAACATATACTGTGTCATGCATGCTTCTGCCCATAGAATCATAGAAAGATTATGATCATACATTATTGCATTGGTTACCTCAATGATGGTTCTGTTCTTCCTCCTTCTCAAATATTTTTGACTCCCTTTGAAGTCTGAAGTATAACCATATTCCTTTGTTGTTAACCCGCCTGGAACAAGGAAAAAAACCGAAAGGAAACAAAACAAGAATATCTCCTAAAGGAGAATAATGAGTACATCTCTAGAATCAAAACAATTTAAGGATTGGTGTCATAGCTACAACACCTACTTTTAATGTAGAAAACTTTAGAAGTGTAGTCTAGAGGCATGATAATTAAAACAATCAAACCTGGAGTCTTCACTTCTAGTGTGTTGTTCCTTTGAATGCATTGAGATCCCTCTGGATCCATGACTTCAACAAAGGTTGCTTCCTCCCACAATTTTCCTCATGACAATGATATAAATAATATATACAAGTGCATACCCGAGGATGCTGATATAATTTCTCCAATGGCACCTGGCTAATCTCTGTCCTCTGAGATCTTCACGGTGTCATGTTTTGTCATCTTGTTATTTTGAAGCTGGCCCTTCAATGTAAGAGCTTGAGTATATGATTGGCTTCCTTGTCTTGACGTTATCTTCCTTCCATTCATTTATAGATGTCTCTGGTAAACATTTTTGTATCACGCACAATAAGTCTTCCTGGAACTTGAATTTACCTGATCCATCAAGCTGATCTTCCATCATAGTTTTGTTCATCATAATTTTAGATTCTTCACAAACCCTTGTCAACTGGGATAGAAGACCTAATGGATAGGATACGCTAGCACTTTTAGTTTTTGTTGGACTTATGACTGCCAACAATAATCCTTTGAAATATAAGAGAACACTGGTAAGGTGAAGAGCTCCTTCAAAGAGTTTTAGAAACCCTAATTTTGAATTTTCTATAGAAATTAGTGAAACCCTAGAAACCCTAGGGCCAAAAAGTCAAAATGCTCGAAAAAGAAATCTGAAGCTTGCTAGAGATGTGCTGAAGGAGGCCGTACACTCCTATCCTCTTTTTAGCCCCAACGTCCAAGTGCCAATTGTTGAAACCTCTCAGAAAGGTAGGCCGTACGGAATTTCTGGGAACCCTAAGAGGGCTGTACGATTTTGCAGGAGAGAGAAGATGGTTGAAAATTTCTTGTGCAATGGGTTCTTCAAGACCTGTGCTTTGATACCATGTTGAATTTTCAATAGGCTAGGCTTAAGCATGAAGTTCATTCCATTTTATCATTTTACTTTAAACTATAAACAATTTGTTGCAGCAACCAAGATCACACTTCATGCTTGCTGAAATTTCCAAACTCACACTTGTGATATGATTCCTCAATGGGGAATTTACCTTTATTTATATTAGACTGAAACTGTCAACACAAGTTTATATTGGCACAACATGGCTGACCTCAATAAATTATAATATAATTAATAATTACCATATTAATTATCTTTTACATTAAGGTTGGGCTGACCTGTATGATTTACATTACAAATAGGGTTATAGGTAAGTCTGACTCTTGAAAAATATAGAAAGGGATCTCATACACCCACTAGGGGCACATCCATACATGCTTAGCCACATGGATGTATCTCTATCTCACTGCGTCTCATAGGAGAACCACACTCACTAGTGCTCAACCACTAGGATCACGTTCACCTGTGCTCATCCACAAGCACGTCCAAATCAACAGATCTTCTTTCTCATTGTGTTACACAGGAGGGTCATCTGGATTTCATTATCTCAACTCTCTGCTCGGAGGAGGCTAATACATCGTTTCATCTATGTCTCAGAACGATGCACCCAACTCATGGGATTTTCCACACGTTCACATGTGCTTAGCCACATGCATGTCCAACTCAACAGATCATTTTTCTCACTGCGTTACACAGGAGAATCATCTGGAGTATCATCTCAACTCTTTGCACGAAGGAGGCAAGCACGACGTTCCAGTTCTTTCTCAGATAGGAACCACACACCCAACTCAGGGGCTCTCTCTCAGGTCTGTGTCTTGGAGAATGTCTCACGTAGTTGTAATCATCAACATGCGCTCCCTGCCCAATCTACATTGAAATATCCCTGCAATCTCATGTCTACACTGGAGGCATATCTCAGGTCATAACCAACTATGCCTCGTAGATATCTCAACACATGCTTCTATCTAGTGTGTCTGTCTCGACTGACTCATAAAATGACTGAGTACACTCATTGCATAGAATATATCAGGTCTGGTGTTAACCAGATACAACAATGATCCAATCAACTGTCTGTAAATATGTGGATCAATCTCGCCTGACTTAGAAGAAGCCTCATTCATCTTCTTCAAATTCATCACCATTGGTGTAGGTATGGATTTGCAGTTTGTCAAACCGAATCTCTTCAATATATCGATTGTATATTTTCCTTGACTCAGGAAAATATCATCAGTCCTCTTCCATACTTCTAGTCCCAAGAAGTAGTGCATCATACCAAGGTCCTTCATCTCGAATTCAGAAGTCAATGCACACTTGCATTCAACAATACTACTTTCTGAACCGATGAGGAATACGTCATGAACTTATAGGAAAAAAATCAGACACTCATCACCAATGATGTGGTAGTATAGGTTAGGATCAACAACACTCTTGCTGAAGCCCAAACTCATCAAGTATCCATCAATCTTCTCATACCATGCACAAGGTGCATGTTTTAGTCCATAGAGGGATTTCTTCAACCTGCACACATGAGACTTCTGCTCATGTATTATGAATCCATCTGGATGCTCAATGTAAACTTATTCCTCAATCTCACCATTGAGAAAGGATGTCTTTACATCCATCTGATGCAATCTCCAACCCATGGATGCAACTAGGTAAATAACCGTATGGATGGAAGTGTATTGGGGAACATGAGCAAATGTCTCCTCATAATATATTCCGTCCACCTGAGATAATCCTCTAGCCACAAATATCTCTTTGTACTTCTCGACACTTCCCAGCTACATGTTTGATCTTATAGATCCACTTGGAAGTCACTACAAACTTCTCTTCTGGTCTCAGAACAATATCCCACACATTATTCTTCATTATGGACTGACACTCTTCTGTCATGGCATATTTCCAAACTTGCTGACTTGTTGCTTCTCCATGACAAGAAGGCTCAATATCAATTATGTGGCGCATAGATGAAACATAGCTCAAAAATATCTGTGGTCTCTTTATCTCTCGGAAAGTGCCACGAGGAGTTGCATGTCCCTCTGCCTCCTGTATATTTTGTCGATCCCAAGAAGGCCTCTTATGACCTACTGTAATGTATCTGGGAACCTCAACTAGATCTATGGGATCAATTGGATCAGTAACTATATTCCTTTGAACTACTGAAGGGGCTGAAGGTACTGTCTCTTCATTCTTCTCGCTCTCAATCTCCATCTGAGATTATCTGGATCTTTGAAAGGCTATCTCTTCCTTAGAGGTGACATCTCTGCTCACCTCGATATGTCTCTGACCAAGGATGTAGATCCAATATGCCTTCGAATATTCACTGCACCCCATGGATGTACCCTTTCTGCCTGAAGGGTCTATCTTGGTCCCTTCTCCTTGGGTACATGAAAGTATACTGGGCACCCAAATATCCTGAAGTGTCCAACTTCAGGATTCACTCCGGTGAAGGCTTTTTGGCGAGTCATGTTATTCAGAATCTATTGAAGACTCCTGTTCTGAACATACACTGTTGTCATGGATGCCTCTGCCCACAAAATAATAGGTAGATTCTGATCATGTATCATCGCTTTGGTTGCCTCAATAATGGTTTTATTTTTCCTCTCTACAATCCCACTCTACTGAGGGTTATAAGGAATCATGTACTCCCTCTTGATCCCTGCCTCAATACATAAATCACTGAAATCCATGGAGGTGTACTCTCCTCCATTATCTGATCTCAACACCTTGATCCTCCTCCCAGTCAAGTTCTCAACCCGAGCTTTAAACTCTTGAAATCTCTCAAGGTCTCCATCCTTGGTCTTCAAGAAGTAAATCCATGTCTTCTGAGAGTGATCATTGATGAAGATAACATATTAAAAATATCCGTTCAAGGAAGAAACAATCATGGGTCCACAAACATCTGAATGTATCAAGTCCAAGATCCCCTTGGGTTTGCTGTCACTGCTCAAGAAGGACCCCTTGATATTCTTTCCAAGAGCACAACCTCTGCAAACACCATTATGCTGAACATGTATCTTTGGAAGGCCCGTTACCATATTCCCAAGAGTGGGAAGGGATATGTAATGTAAATGAGCAAGTCACCTATGCCATATCTCACTCAAACTAAAAGTGTCATGTAACGGTGCTTGGACTGGTCGGACAGTTAGTCTGTACAAACTATTTTCTCAAACACCAATCACATGGGAATAATCCATGCGCGCATTCTTGTGCTATGCAAGAAATTTTCCTTCAAAGAAATTAACCTTGTATCCTTTATCCTCTAAGGAAGAAACAAAGAAAAGGTTCCTTTTCATCCCAGGTACATATAGTACCTCACTCAACTTAAGTGGTATGTGAGAATCTAGTTGGAATGTAGAAGTTCCGACTCCATTCATTGTATATCTGGCATTATCTCCAAGTACAACATGTAGATGAGACTCTTTATCAACAAGGTCTGTAATATGTTCTCTGTATCCAGTCATGTGTTTGAAAGCACCACTGTCAATTAACCAAATGTCACTATCTGTAGGAACCGTAACTGAGAGTACTGATATGAAGAAGAATGCTTCATATTTTGTGTCTTCATCTCTATGATGTGGTTCTGGATTGATCCAGGTGGATATTGGTGGCCACCCACCTGTTCCACTTGGACCCACACCATTTTTTCTTTCGGTTTTTCAGTTTCCTTAATTGTAGCACAATTTACTATTTTTAGCAGTTTTTCGGGTCTTGAACTTCCAGAGCTGTTTTGAGGCCCTAAATGACGTTTTTTGGGCATGAATGCTCCGACGAATATGAATCTGTTATGGACTTGATATTCGCTATCAGCAGTGTAGTCCTCAGATAGATATTTCTAACAATGTATCATGTGCGTCAAATGAAGATAGTATGCCAAAGTTACGACCTCGGGAAATTGATGTACCAATTTACCCCAACGGGGCCCATATTTTGGCGTTTCATCTCCTAGGGTTAGGTTTTTGGATGTTTAAGGTTTTCCATTGTTTCTCAATGATATATAGGCCTTCGAGCCTCATTGTAACACAAAGTTCATAGGCCAGTAGCCGCCACATCTCTTCTCAGAGATAAGATACCAATGCCTGAGCTATTTTATTTCCATTATGTCTGTAAGCATATTTCAGTCATTTGTTGTTAATAAAATGAAGTTTTACTTCCACTGCATATCTACGTTTATGTGCATTTCTGTATTTCATTGTGTTCCTGCATAAATCTGGATCAGTGGTATTAGAGCAGTCTGCTCTTTCTCGATCCTTCTTTGCATGTCCCCAACGAGATCGAGGTATAAGGAGTTAGGGATCGATCTGGTTGAACCGTTGCAAGATCAGCCTCACAAACCCCGATGACTGCCCACGGGGGAAGAAAATAAAGATGAGGGAGCAGGAGATCCTATCAAATTATTTCTCAAGGAGGCCCTCGAGAAAAAAAAAGAACGCGATGATGGACAACTTTGCCCAGATCCTTCAACGACTGCCCACTGGCAGCGCATCTACACCCAACAACCACTCTGGAGGCACCACTCCTTTTAAGGTACAAGTAAACTTTGACATTCCCATATTTGAGGGCCAAATATATGAAAATGGCGTTGATATATGGTTGAATCTTCTAGAAGGATATTTCTCGGTTCATAACTTTTCCAACCGAGAAGGGATTATTTTTGCACTCCTTAAAGCCGGCCCCATGTCAAGGACTGGTGGGAAACCTAATGGGAGCGATAGAGCAAGGATTATTTTTTCACTCTTTGTTCTCGGTCACACCCACTTGGAATTCTTTTCGAGACACCATCAAGGAACAATATTATCCCGTGGGGAGCTATGAGGACAAATACATACAATGGACTACATTGCGGAAACAAAGAGACCAAGATGTGCATGAGCTAACGAATCTCTTCCATACCCTATGGGCAAAGTTGGGTATCAAAGATTCAAAGAAACATTTGGTGTTAAAGTATCACAATTGTCTTCATAGATACATTCAAGAGGAAATGGAGTTCCTAAACATCTCATCGCTTGGTGCGGCATACCGGTATGCTGCCAAGATTGAGCAGAAGTTCAAACAGAAGAAGTGAGACTTTGGGTTTGCAAATTATAAGCAAGGGAAAGGTACCCCCAAACCATTGAACAAAGGACCAAAACAAGGTAGGGCGGCCCAGGACAACCCGCCAAAGCCGCAAGAAAAGAACAACATCACGAAGCCAAAAAAGGACATGGGGAAGTGGTGTGAGTTCCATAAGAGCTCCACTCACAACACAAGTGAGTGTTGGGCCAAGCAGTCACTGGTAGCCGAGTT
>JZKD02S0263772.1:0-20751 GCA_000966675.3 Picea glauca
TCTTATACTATTGTTCATTTCTCATTGAATATAATTGAATGGTTTAATTATAAGTTGAAAAAGGTTTTAAATTGTACTTGATACTAATTCACCCCCCTCTTAGTATCAACAAAGTCTTGATGAGAGTTTGGTGAAGTTTTTTTTTGTCACAAGAGTATCGAGCTAATTGTATTTGGGCTTTGTCATGAGAAGGATAATAAAATAAAATGGATTATTTTTTTGCTTGTGTCATAGATCCACTTGAAATTGAATAAGGGGATCTTAGGTACACCTTGTGTAGTTTGTGTTGGTGATTGTTTTTCATGGTTATCTTTTGAGCTGATTTATGTCTAGTTTTGACATTATTACACACACATGGAGTACACAACAAGTTAAAGAAATTCAAGCTCACATAATTAATGAAATTCAAGCAGATGTAATCAAAGCACTCAATTAAGCTGCATTCATTCAACAAATGGACACATCAAGCACCTAATATTCAAGGACTCAAACTTCATCAAAGCAGTAAACTTTGAAGATCATCTATAATTATTTTGTAAGTGTCAAATCAAATCCAGTTGAATTGTAATATTCGATGCATTCTCGGTTGAGCCTAACACCAAAGAGTCATTATAATTTTGAGTCGTAATTGACAAGGTTGAGTAGTTTAACTCAAATCATTGTAATACTTTGGGATGCATTTTCGGTGGTAACCGACATCCTCAACTTGTTGAAAATTTCAAGCGAGCATGAAAGTATAAGAAAGTGAGTTCTTGGAAGAAAATTCAAGTGAACAAGAAGTTCAAGTGAGCGTGTTCAAATCGAGCGAAGTCGTGAATTATTAGAGTTTCTGAATACTCTAATAAACACTACTAAAGACAACACAGTAATATTAAATAAAACAACCCTTCAATCAGTGATAACTTGTTTGCAAGTGACGCAAGCTAAAGTTAGACTTCTTCAAGCACAATCCCATCTATTGAATGATGAGTTGATAGAACTCAAAAGTCAGCAGCGAGTGAAGTTTTCTGAACTAGTTCTTGTTCAGAACAACCCTCTCTACGATGATGAAAATGATAATGATGATGATTTTGATCAACAGTCGGTGAAGGATCAAATCAACAAGCCAACTTTAGAAGCAAATTCTAATAAAAATGCATTGCAAGATGCCAAAGCACAGAGTGATACAATAAGTATAAGTGAAAGTAAATGTGAAGCACGTCATAAAATACAACGTGATCTTTCCAAGAGGATCATCAGACCTTGGGAAGAATTACACTTCAATAGGAATCATCATGGCTTAGGATATGAAAATCAAAATAGTTTTCATATTCCAAATTAATCCAAACCAATTTTGTTTGTGAGCGCTGGATTCCTTCAAGAAAATTAAACTTCACTTGTTCAAGTTCAAGATCAGGATGTTAAGTGCCAACATTGCAATCGAGTTGGTCACATGGAGAATCAATGTTTTGATCTCCATCCTTGCCAACATTGTGGCAAGCATAACCATTCTTCAGACAGATGTTCAATACTGAAGAAACCTGCAAGACTAAAGATTCACTATGAGTGGATTGATCCTTGGCAATGGTCATCAACTGCCAAACAATTATATAAGTCTTACCGAAGAATAAAATCTCGAGTAAAGATGTGTCTTGCACCAGATAATGAAATGTGTATATAACTCCAAAGTGGTCGCATTATGGCGTAACTTTCAAGCATGGACCTCACTGGATGAGATAACATGTGGTTTTTTCTGCATGCCCACTTTGTGTTGTATTCAAATGGAACAAGTATGGTACTCTCTTGAGCATAGAAGGGGGGATTACACTGATGTAACTCTCATACACCTTAAGGGGGGGAGTTCAAAATTCTAGTGATGATGGTTCATGAAACCACTTGTGGTCTCTCCTTTCCGCTAACAAAGGGGGGATTTGATGATGGAATTGGAGATGATTGTCAGACAAAAAGTTTCGACAACACCAACCATCAAGTATGTCAGATGGGCATCGAATTTTCCAGATGAGCAACTGCAATCTGTAGATGGAAGACTTTGGCAAAATAATTGAATCATACATAGGGATGTTGATTTTGAGAGCAATGATGTGGACATTTGTTTCACCTAGATGGTCAATGGACCTAGCAGAGGACATATGGATCCTACTGCATTGCAGCTTGGCATTGCTTGAGTTGTCAGGAATTTTCAGGGATGTGGAAGACTTGCATCTGATTCACTTCTCTTTGTTCACTCTCATCATATTGTAGTTCACATAAGTGAACAAAATTGTTGGCATTTTGGCTCACATGATTACACAGTGAGATTTTCCAGATTTCTCAGCATCCAGATTTGGCGGTTTTTCAGGCAGTTCTTCATTGTGGCTCAGCTCAAGAGTTCAGCATGAAGACATGGAGATATACCAACTTATGCACCTTATTTGTTGGTATTATTACTCAGACTTATGATTGAGGGGGGGGAATGTTAGCCTCTTTCTCATATACAATCATTAAGTCTTAGTATACCACCTTTATTTATTTTACATACTAGGATATAGTTGTTATCCTAAGTGTGTTTCTAGATTCCTATATTGTCTCATCTTACCTTATTTCCTGATGAGGTGTCGACATGAGAACAATTGAGGTGGTTTCATTATTGTATTATATATTTGTATTATGAAGATGAATACAAGGTTGAGAATTATGGCTTGAGGCCTTTTCCGCCAATCTTCTTGTCCTAATATTCTTATGCTCAATTTCTTCAATTAGGAACAGACTCATACTATTTACACATGTTTTGACTTTGATGTCCCTTCCTGACTCCAAGGGCCAACCAACCACTTGCTGACTTCAACCCCTTTTTTTTTAAGTACCTAAACTCACATGCCTTGATGCACATGCCATGAATCGACTAAGACCGACCCTAACTAAAAAGAAAAATGGTGGCGTTAACAGCTGGCTCCAACGGGGATGCTATCCTCCCAGTGAGGTAGCAAAGAACAGTAGACCAGGTGCCTGACCTTTGGTCCTTATTCAAATTTTAGGCACTGCAATATGAAAAACAAACCTCAACCTAAACCTATTGACGCAATTTCTAAAAGATTCAGTATAAACTCAGGGCCTTCACTTCGGGCTTCAATTTTCTGCTGATACACTGACTCGACACAAAAATAAAATGACTATTTACAATAACATGTGACTTAAACAAAATTTATTTCACGAGATAGTGTTTGAGCAACCTACCATTTACAGGCCCCCATCCAATGCAATCTCCATTTAGTTCTTCCAAAAAACAAGCGTTATTTCCTCGATATGCACCAATTCTGAATGGGCTCGTCCAAAGACTATCGAATTTTCCATGCTTTCCTTTATCTTCATTCCTCACGTCCCATTTCAACACCAGATCCCCCAACTGAAAATCCTCTTGATTAGAGTGCTTCTCAAAGGTTTTCTTCATCCTCTCATGGTGGAGTTGTGATCGATTGTACACCTGTTCCCTCATCTACTGTGTGTGAATCAACTGATTTATTCTCCTCTGTGTGTCATCTGGCTCGGCCTCCTGCTCTTGCATCAACTTTTTGATGGGCAATCCCAATGAGGTAGGTAAAATTGTGTCTATGTCATATACAATCTGGAATGGCGATGTTGAGATGGACTTCTTGGTGGTAACCTTGTCTGCCCACAGCGCATAAATAATATTTTTGTGCCAGGCCTTCTTGTTGTCTTGCAAGAGTCTTTTGATGATCCTGGTTAGGCTTTTATTCAACGATTCTGCTAACCCATTTCCTTGTGGGTAGTACGTTGTAGAATGCCCCAATTTTATATTGTAATCCTGACAAAACTTCTCCATCTTCTTGGACTTGAATACGACTGCCTTGTTTGTTATGATCTTGATAGGGCATCCAAATCTCGATAGGATGTTTGGCTCCAAAAATTGAATAATGACTGCATCAATAACCTTCTTTGTGGGGATTGCTTCTATCCATTTCGTGAAGTAATTTTTGGTCGTGAGTATCCATCTGTGTTGTGCCGAGGATGGAGGATTTATTTCCCCTATAAAATCCAAACCCCACTACATGAAAGGTACTTCAAATGAGATTGAATTTAGTGGCAGGGGCTGCAGCTTTCTTCTTCTGTCGAAAATATGACACTCGTGGCAACTGGAAACTTCTTTGTATATGTCTGGGAAGATGGTAGGCCAATAGTAACCTGCTCTTAGGATTTTGTGTGTGGTGGTTTTCCAGTAGTGGTGTCCTCCGCAATCGCCTTTGTGAAATTCTTCGATAGCTCATTTCACGTCGTTTTCCAACAAACAACTCAACAATATCCCTCCAGGATCTTTCTAGTATAGTGAACTATCCAGTATGCAGAACTTAACCACTTTGAGCTTTAAAAATATGGCCTTGGTCTTTCTTAAACCTGGAGGGGCTTGCAGATTCCTTAACACGTAGACGATGTCTGTATACCATGATGAATCAACGAACTCCTAAGACACTTGCACAATTGTTTCTCCACGAGGATTCTCTAACATATCAACGATGAAGTTGATTCCCACAACATCGTAGTCCAACTGCACCATTAGCTTTGCAAGGCCCTGACCCTTAATCAGTTTTGTGGGCTTGATTTCAAGGTCATACTCTAGCATGGTTGCTATCCAATTACCTCTCCTTCCCTCAGGGTCAGGTTGAGTCAAGATATCCTTGACTGAGTTGTTGGGCACATAAGAGATAACGTGGGAGTGTAATATGTACGTTTTGAACTCCTTTAGGGATTTTACTAAGGCGTATTCTTATTTCTCCATAATGTCGTACCTTAGTGGAGAATTCATGAGCGTCTTGTTGAAGTAGGCTATAGGATTCTCAAAGTTCTGATCATCGTTCTGTAACAGCATGCCAACAATTGTATGCTCTGAGGTGAATGAAATCTGGATAAAGTCCTTTGTGAAGTCTGGACTGGCTAGCACGGGAGATTTAGTCAGTGCTACCTTGATATCTTCAAATGATTTCCTAGCTTCCATGTTCCACTTGATCTCATTTCCTTTTCTGAGCATGCAGGTGATGTGTTTTATAATTTATTCCATGTTCGGAATGAATCTTCTCAATAAGTTCACCTTTCCCAGAAAGGATTGCACTTCCTTCTTACTGGGCGGAGTGTCGATTTTCAGGATTCCTTCAACCCTATTGGGGTCTATCTTAATACCCTCCTTTGATATGATGTGCCCCAACAACTTCCCTTCTTGCATCCCGAAATGTGATGTTTTTGGATTTAATGATATGCCAAATTTCCTGCACTTCTGGAAAACTTTCTTCAGATGTTCGAGGTGTTGTTCATCAGGGTCAGAATATATTATGATGTCATCTAGATAGATCACAATAAACTTGTCCTTTTCATCAGCAAATTCTTTGTCCATTTCCCTCTGGAAGGTAGCCTCGACGTTCATCAGGCTGAAAGGCATCTTGGCATACATGAAAGTCCCCCATGGTGTCGTAAAAGTCATCTTTTCTCTGTCATCTAGGTGGACCATGATCTGATTATAACCCAAAAAACTGTCCAGCATGGACATCTTCTAGGACCCCACCATTTTAGGGAGTGGGTAGTGGTCCTTAAGGGACACTTTGTTTAAGTTTCAAAAATCGACACACAATCTTATTTTGATGCTCTTTTTTATTACATGTACCAAATTGGCCACCCACTTCGAAAACCTTAAAGAAACGATAATTTTAGCTTCAAAAAGTTTCTTTACCTCCATTTCAATCAACGGCAGTAGCAGGGGATTTATCCATCTCAGCTTCTTTTTGAAAGGCCTCTAGTCTTCTTTGAGAGGGATAACATGTTGAATCACTTTAGATTTGTACACCTTCAAGTCGTCATAACTCCAAGAGAAAACATCGGGGAAATCCTTCATGAGCTTGATGTAGTCTTGCTTGACCTCTGGACTGAGCGTTTTTGACAATTTGATTATTTTAAGGTTCGCCTCAATCTCGATGTTGCAATATTCGACATCCTCATTATTCACAGTGATCTTGGGATTTCTAGCCACGTCGTTTCCGTCAAACAAATTTTCCAGCGGAACTAACCCCTTCGGGATGGTATTATTTTTCAGATGTACTATGTCCCTTTCTGCTATTTGGTTATTGAAAGGGTCGTCATCATAGTGTGCATACACTCTCTCATATTTGTTGCAACAACATTCGTCATCAATGTTTATGTTAGCGAACCTGTCGCTCATTAGGAAGAATCTCTCCACCTGTTTCCCATCCTCAAACACTTGCTAATATTTGATATTATCAGGCACTGATGACCTATGTTTGACTTCGATCTCGTATTTTCTATTGGGAAAGATGGTAATTTTGAAAACCAAGGTTGAGGTGGCCAAAGCATCAGTGATTTTATTTTCCCCCCTTGGGATCGTCGATCGATTATACTCTGAGAATTCTTCGAGGAGGTCCAGCACTAGGTTTCTGTATGCTCTCAGCCTGGGGTGTTTGGATTGATATATTCCTTTCACTTGGTTTATAACTAGTTTGGAGTCTCCATGCACTATTATCCTCTTTGCACCTAATTCTTTCAAAACCTTTAGGCCCAAAATCAGTTCCTCATACTCATCCATGTTGGTTCTGCAGTCAAAAGCGAGCTTGTACGAGCAGAGTTTCATGCCCACCTTGGGCAGGCTTATCCATATGCTTCTCCTAGCCCTTCTTTGTTGACAACATCGTCAAAACTCATGTTCCACATATCGTCCTCCACGTTGTTTCTCGAGTCGGCGCACTATGTTTCTCATCGCGTGGATTCTTCGTCGATGGTCATGATGGTCGTTGGTTCTTCCTCTTCAAAACTAAGGTCATTGTAGAATATGGAGGAACCAATATCAGTGTCGAAGGAGTAGATAGGATGGTTATTCGGCTGCATATTAATTCTTACCATGTATTTCAGCAACACTTCTCTGTATAACTGTCTATCCTAGCCAAAGATAGGAATGGTGGCATATGACATGTCCATTTGTAGAGTTCCCTTTAACTTTGCAGCCCGCGACATGGATAGTAGCATGCCAAACTTAGGGGGTATGTCTTCCATGACCACGTCCATGACCATGTTCTTCAAAGGAATTTGGGCCAATGACATGGCCAAGTCTTTGATGAGACACAAGCACTTGACTTTCCTTGAATCAAAAGAAAAAAGGTCCTTATAGGGCTTGGTTATGTCCAAACCCAACTCGTCCATGATCACCTTTGGCATGAGGTTGTGCGACATGTCGGAGTATAGCATGGAATTATGTAGGGTCATGTCATGGACTTTAAGACTGACATAGAATGGGGGAACATCCTCAGTATTTCTTGTCTCCTCTACGTGCAGACCAAACAAAATGGCAGGGTGATCGTCTTGGACATTCAAAGTGTCAAGAGTTTGTAACATTTTAAGAATTTTAATAATCTTCTCTTGATATTCACCCTTTATGATATTTTCGTTAAAAGGGACAAAGATTTTGATCTTGACCATCTCATGCTCAAAGTTAAAGTGGGGACAAACCTTCTCTACCTCTTTTCCACACGCTTCCCATCTTGTTTCCAGTGCTTTCCTCGGGGCCTCCTCCTTTGAATTTACGTTTTCAGTTGCATCCTTGGTCGGGTTGTCTGGCTTTTGTCGGCTTGTGGAAAGGGTGTCTTCCGAAGGTTTCCTTATGGGATTTGCCTGTTGAGGTTTGGTAGGCGCCTCCTTTCTCCTGAGGTTATATTTCTTATGAAACTGCATGATGGTGTTCTGATAACCTTTCTTGAACTCCTCCATTTCCCAATACAACATGTCATCCATCTCAAGCATCATATCATATTTTTCACTCATGTACTGATCATGTTATCCCTTTGTCAAAAACACGCATGGTTTCTTGTCATTGCAACAATGCATTTGGTATTCTAACATCTGATCGAAATCCTCATCCACGTAATTGTTTTGGAATGGAGGCCTTGTCTATTGGTCACCCTATTCATTCTGCTCCCTTTGTCTGATCTAAGGTACTTGACCCCTTCCGAGGTTCTGATTTCTGGGTTGGGGTTCATGATGTTCTCGAGCAGCGAGTCTATTTCCCACAAACATTATTTCCATTATTTTCTCCAAGGTCCTCGATGTCAATGGTTGTGCTCCCCCTTGGGGTTTCTTATCACCTCTATTGAATCTCTACTTGATCTTCCTCGACGCCATTAGATTTAATTTGACCTCGATCGCATCATTCATCATGTTGTCTAGGTTTGATGATATCCTTTCTCTCAACAGCAAAGCGATATCGTTGTCAAAGGAATCAACGTATCGTAGCCCTAGGAGGTGGCTGGACTTCTGCGGGAATTGAGTTATACACCCTCATGAAATGGGCTGATAATTATTGCACCATCTCCTCTGGTTCCCTCTTCATGTTATTGTACTGCGTCAGAAGCTGCAAAGGGTTCTTCTTGTCTCCCCATCTAGTGATGAAAGACGTTTCAAATGCGGCAAAGTCTTGAATTCTTGCTACTGGGAGGGATTTGAACCACTTCCTCACCTACTCTGAAAGAATCTACATGAACAATCTCATTTTCACATCTACATAGTCTAATTCATATAGGTCGACGAAATCATTGAACCAATCCAGATGCCTTTGGGATGAAACGTTCCCTTCAACATCGAAGAGCTTGATTCTCTGGCTGTAATTCTGAGGTAAATCATGCAGTTGGGTTGGAAGAATGAGAGGGGTGAATCTAGCGGCCATGGCTCTAGGAGGGTTATGGATTTGGGGGATGTTTTTAGGTATCAGAGGTTGGAACCTCTTCTGGTAAAAAAATATATCATCCAAAATGGTCTTCGACTTAGACCTGAATAGGGTTTGCTCAAATAGGGCATCAAAATCAAGGTCGTCGATGCTTTGCGTGTCGTCTTTGGGTAGGGACAATATTATATCTAGGTAATACAACGAGTCCAACTCTTTCTCCCTAGTCCTACGCAGAAGTTTCTCGAGGTCGCACACAAGCTCTACAGGGTTTGGGTCAGGATTCATTCTGGTATAGATTGTCTTCGGATCCAAGGTTCCTAAATCACGCTACTTTGTGCTATTGGTCATTTTGACATGATTCGCCAGGGTAAATATTTCATCCAATATAGATGTTTGTCCCTCTATTACCCTCAGAGGTCAAAAATGCAACTTCAATCATTCTTCCAAGGGAAACTATATTCAATTATGTCCCCGACAACGTCGTCAAAATGTTAGCTCTCTGTAAACTTTGTTTGGCTGAGAAACGAATGACAGAGGAAACCTACAAACCAACTTTGGGACCCAAAACTAGCCTTTCGGACCTGGAGAGGGCTCTCTCGGGAGACACTCTCTCAGTGCAGGATACAACTTTAAGTTTTTGGCTAGATTTAACACCTTTGGATAATAATTTTTGGTTCTATTGGCACAAGAGAGTAAGACCTTTGGCTATGGAGTCGGTTCGAGAAGACGATAGAAACAAATGACTTAGTGACTAAACTTGATAGGATAAGGATAAGAGAGAAACAATCTTCATTGTAAAATTAGTGTGTGTGGCGAGGGGGGAAAAACACATAAAGAAACTTGGAGCACCACTGAGGATGAATTCAGAGTTAACTTAGAGGAAAGACAGTTTGTCTAAATGGTATGAATCTCAGGGCTTTGCGGAGCGAATCCTAGGTTCAAAATTATGTTCCTATTTACACAAAAATAGATATAAATAAAGAACACAGGAAATACGTATGCAAAGAAAGGAAAACAATACATCCAACTGCTACAATTAGAATCTTTTCATCAAATATTCATGACTTTTGCATTAAATTTTGATCGAGTTGAAACTACATTCAATAGTCATTGTCTACACTAGTTTTTCACCCAACCTAGCTTACATTGAAAAGACAAAATATAATAGGCAAGGGATCCGCTTGGGCTACCCTTCCCTCTAGATACTATCTCTAGAATTTAGGAAACTGATTGTTCTACGTTAAATGACTTTCACATGATGCCTTTCCAAAAATAGAAAACAACTGCTTGTATTCTGCCACGGGGATTTGGTTATTAGCAAGGTCTTGTCATGGGGAGAGTGATGTGTCAATGCCTTCCTTCGACAAGATATTTGAATGATCAAGTATCCTTTCAGACTCCCGCCATCCACTATAACGGCCTTGATTACTTCTGCCCACCCATTTGTTGGGGTGCGTGCGTGGCGAGTGGCTGCTGACTGTCATGGCCGTTACCAAAACAACATAACCATCTAAGGGAGATGCCTCCTTCAAAACTGTCAAGATCTGTGCTCTGTTTGAGAATACGAGAATGAACTCAGTTAATCATGTTTCTTCTATGTGTTGTTAAGAGCTGCATGGAATTTCTCCTCGACTGCTTCACATTCTATGAAATTCTTCGCATTCCTTTCTTATAAAAGCCTATGTTTTTCGTGTAGATGTATGATTGTATCCTACACCTCTTTGAGCTATCTCTTGAGCCACGTCATGTTTCCTTCACAGCCTTGCGATGCTGACACTTCAAGGGTCTTCGCTGCTAACTGTCGTCTCAGTTCCTTGTTTTCCTGGTAAATCTCAGCGATAGCGAGATGTTCTTGCTTCAGATGCTGATATGAACCTCGAACATCTGTGCTCCTCGCTCTTCTCCATCTTTCTCGATTTGTACCCTCGACGGGTTCCAGCCGAATAACGCGCATAAGTAATTCTTCGGCAACCAACCTCACACGCGGTTCACTCCAGACTTGGGTTTCCCCAGCTTCCTTGTTTTTATTTGTCTAGCCCCTTCTCTAGGGTATTTTTTTTGGGGGGGCAGGGCTTCCGACGTATTTCCTTCCTGCGTAGTCTCTTCCCCTCTAGCTCCTGCGTAGTGTGGTATTACCCTTTCCAAGAAAAGAGAGAAATCTCCTTTTGGATCCTTGGGGATTCCTGCTGTGAGCAAGAACGAATCCCAATTTCTCCTCAACCGTATTCATTCCTCAACTACCAACAATTTAATAAGTGATACATGAGAGAGTTTCCTTTTTGATCGATCTACTTCGGCTTACGTGTTGCTTTCCATCTCCTGAAGAATCTGGTGTAGGAAAAGGGGTAGATTTAATGGTCTCCTTCCTGTGAAGTGCATCAACAATCTAATGTGGTGTGAATTTATCTTGTCTAACCTCCCTTCACAGGTGAAATATTTACTAATTACTCTAAGCAGTTTCTAGAAAGGTTCCTGCAAATATCTGCTCGAGATGCCTGCCTCGACCTTCCCACCTAAACAATCCCTCCTAATGAAATATTCATAATACTGTGCGTCCGAGGGCATTCCCTTAAACCACTTCTCGTCACGTGGAGGGATATTTGTTGCAGTTGAAACAGTTTCCTCGATAACCTGAAAAATGACACCCGAGATCATCGTTCGAAATCCATCGAAACTGAGTTCGAACTACTCAGCTAGTCTTATATTGAATCCTTGAATTTTCCTTCAAAAGACCATGCACTTGAGTTGTTCAAAGGATGCTCTGACCTATGGATCCTCGTTGATCAAAATCAAGTTTTGGGCCTCGGGCCCAACATTCCTACCACTTCGCATCCCCTTCCTTATGCTTTGGGAGGTTTCCATGGTCAACGTGTATTTTCCCTGCACGCGACAAATTAGGCATGGGCCCAAGGCAGTAGTCCTGATCAACCTAGGCTTGTGAGAGAGAAATACAAATAGTGAATAATCCTAATTTGCGAATAAGATGCATGAAAAACATATGGAATTTATAACAAAGTAGGCGAGAGGTGGAATCGTGCCAAGGAACACTAAATTCATGGCGACTGGTTGTTTCAAAATGAAATGTAGATTTTTCATAGCACACCCACGTGTGTAAAGCGCGACTGATAAGGGTTGCAAGGAATACATGATACGAGTTGATGATGGCCACTGCACTTTTTGACGCGACTTCTATTAACAACTTTCCTCGACCTGGGGCATGTAGAAACTCCCTTTCTGTAGGACCGGTCACTTTGGGAACAAACTTGTACAATTTACACATATTTTGACTCTGACGTCCCTTCTTGACTCCAAGGGCCAATCGGCCACTTGCTAACTTCAACCCCTTTGTTGTTAAGTACTTGAACTCACATGTCTTAACTCATAGGCGATGACTCGACTAAGACCGAACCTAACTGAAAAGAAAAATGGTGGTTCTAATAGGTGGATTATAATTTTGGCAGGACTTAACCTATCTAAAACAATGATAAGAATTTGGTCTTTCTTTAAAGGTCCCAATGTGATGAAAGAAGAAGAAGAAAAAAATGGCGTTATACAACTTTTAACTTTGAGATTTTATATTGATGAAATATTGAAAGAACCAATTCCTTCTAAACTGTGTTTTTTATTTAGATTATTACATAAAATATTCTTGTGATATTTGTATTTATTGTATATTCTCTATTTTTATCAAATGATTTTTTTTTAATAAATACAAATCTATGCACATTCATATTGTGCCCTTTTTTACAATAGTATACCAATAAATCTCCATTTTTAAGATTTAAATCATGATGATGAACTCAACATTTAAGAACATGTTATTACACCTCTTCCATTTCATCACACTACTACTTCATGGAGAGAGAGAGTAAAAATAAAATGTTTCATATGAAGTGTATTAATTCATATCATATGGAATGCAATTTGAAGTCACACAATTAAAACAACTACTAAAAAAACTACAATTAAAGTTCAAATAGAAGAAATTCATAACCATAATTCTGCATTTTTTTATTGTAAACATAGAGGATTTAAAAACCTATAGAACTCATTAAAATTTCATAGTAGGGGTTGTACTATAAATTTTACATTCTCACGGGCATCTTCAACCATCGAAAAAAGTATATTTACAATTCCACACCCAAAGGACCAAAATCACCCTTCCCACGGTTCTTAATAGATTTAAAACAACTGGATTGGAAGTTGGTTCTTTATGTGGGAACCCAATCCTATCATCTTTCAATGGAATGATTGAGTGAAAATATGAAATGGAGCCTTTTTTTGGAATTAAAATCTTAAAATACTTTGCTTAGGGTTCTTCAAGTAAAACTGTGGAGCAAAAATAAACAACCTACAATGTTACCTCACCAAGAGTAAATATCACACAAGAGTAGCCAATAGAACCAAGAATACACCATGAGCCTTTTTTTGGAATTAAAATCTTATATTTGACACAAAATAATTAGAAAACTTCCATATTTCAAATATATGGAAAATCTAAGAAACATGACTTATAGGGATTAAAAATAGAGTGCAAATCAACCTGAAGTGGATCAAAGAAATGCATGCCAATATATACTTAATCACACAACATGGATTACAATTTTATACGGATGAATTCAAAAAAAAATCCAAAAAATCCATGTCTAATAATCTCCAAACTATTGTTCAGGTGTAAGCAATCAATCCACAAAATCAACATTATTTCTCTTTTCACCATACATGTTTCACTAAAACGGATGCCCAAGATTCATTACAATTCCAAACTTGGATTTTCAATTTAATTAGTTTTCATCATGACATAATTAAACTTATCATATTATTATACTTTAAAAAGGTTAACTTTGTAGCAATACATGAAAAAATTACTCTCTTGTTGAAGAATTGTCCTTTATCTTGATATGGCCAATTTTAATGAAAGAAAATCATGCCCAAATGATTTATTGAGGAAAATAAAGGGTACCATGATGGATTATAATAGGCATACTTCAATTCCAAATCGTCATATGGAATAAATATATTTTCATATATATTTATCAACTCCCAAATAATGAGCCTCATTATTGTCTATTTTAAAGGCTCATCTTTGGCACATTTTTCCACTACAAAATGACTTAATGCTTTGTTTTGACCATATTTAATAGTTAGTCATGGGTATTGTGTATGTTTCTTAATGAATTTATGATTTAGGTGGATTTTTGTGTATAATATACTTTTTTCCACTATTTTTTGTTTGTTAAAATACATGTATTCCACCAACCAGGTTTAACTGTAGGAGTCAAGGGCGCCAACCTCCTAGAAACAGGGGATTTTGTCTCCTCGAATGAGATTCTAGAAAAATATCAAGGGAAATTGTCTATACCTACCTCCAAGAGTGCTCTTTGTGCATTTATGACCACTTCTAATCAACAATAGTTTGAAAATATAGATGTAAAGGGTTGAGATCCCTCATTTACACATTTATCTCCTTGATTTAGGAAGGGAGGTCGAACTCTCTAGTTATATATAGGAATTTTTTCTAGGAGAGGGATATAGAGAATTTTGGATAAGTATTTTGTGGATATTTTGTGAATAATTGTACTGAGAACTCAAAGCTTTCCTGCTCCTGATGTATTACTAATATTTATGAAATAAAGATGGTTCTACTTTTACTTTATTAAGGTTTATTTTAGGCTCCTTGTGCTTCTTGGGTAGAGCCCATCCAAGAGGGATCAAGGACCATTTTACTGTTTCTATAGTTTTCATGCATATTACTTAGTTCCTAGATAGTATTGCATTCTCTCTTAGAGTTTGATATTGTTTTGCATGATCACTTTCAGTTTTTTTAATATTATGACTAACTGGCCAGTTGCAACAACATCCTGTAGAAATGTTCAATAATCTTTTGAAGCACTCTTAGGTGCCTCCCAAAGCTAATAACCTTAGTTTCACTTCATTTATTTATAGTCTATATTTTTTCACGATTTTAAGGACTTCCATTATGATTCTAGACTCCATTCTGCTTCATGTAGGGGTTTCCTGTAGAAACTATATCGTTCCTGTAGAAGTCTCATGTAGGTCTGTTTTAGCTTCAAATTTTGACTTCGCCTAATCTTCTTTTCCTTAAAGCATCAATAAAAAATAAAAGGACATTTAGATTGATATTTATCAAAGGCTTATATTTCTTTATCCCTACATTAGTGTAACTTTACTTGCATTACAGTATTCTGTCATAGTTTAGAGCTTTACTTCTATTATAGTTTTTTGTCATAGTTCATATTGTATTCATCTTTTTTCTTCAGTTTAAATTTACTGATTTAGTACTATTTAATGCAGTGAGAATAAGTTATTTTCATGCGATCTATATTATATGTACTTTCAAATTGGTGTGTTTCCTTCAAGTAATTTATTCAAAGTTGTTTTAAGTCACTAGATTCTCTTGCACATTTTTCATCCTTTGATTAGTATCAAACCTTTGCTATCGACAATTACATATTTCACATATAGTGCATAACACCTATTAATTTTGTATGAACCCTGGGTTGACAAGTAAAGTAGGAAACCAAGGGTAGAGTCAATCATCATTACTATTCTTTGGAACATTAAGTTTTGGTGCCTTTGTCGGGGAGGTGCTAAAGTATGCATGCTATTTTCTTTTTGTTTTCGTTTATGTGACTTGGATAAGTAAAAAGGATACCTCAGTCACAATGCAACTTCACTATGGAATTTCTATAGTGTAACAACCCAAGTGATTTCACTTTGTGTGAGTATTGATATCTCCTTGCCACACTCTCTTTTTACATTAAATATCAGAAAAAAAAAATAGTTTTTCACTTTCTTTTGATTTCATGAATTACTAGACCTAGAGATAGAAAAGGAAAAGTTTTACCAAAAACGCCCACCACAAAACAGGCCCAAGAAATATAGAGATTATACCTGAAACACTAGAAAGTTTCTAGGAAAGGGAAGCTAGAGAATTTGAAAATATTTCAGAAGAGAGTCAGTGCTCACCTTGTGTCATGGCCAATAAAGAATAAATATTTGAACTCCCTATTCGTGAATCCAATGGAAAATCTAAGATGAAAAATATTAATCCTTCTACTTTATCTCATTTTGATGGGATTGTCTCTGAAGATCCTGGCACTTTCTTGTTTGAGTTTGTAGTTATATGTAGGACATATGATTATACCACTAATGAACAAAATCTCAAACTTTTTCCTTCTACCTTGAAGGATTCATCTCTAAGATGGTTTGTGAGCTTGGAGGGAAATAGTATCACAACTTGGGATCAAATGAAAAACACCTTCAGTGAAAGATATAGAGACTATTGTAGAGAAAGAGATACAAGGGATGATATTTTTAGAATGACACAAGGACCTGATGAATCTCTATAAGAATTTGAAGAGATATTTCAAATAAGATACAAGAGAGCTCAAAATTACACTGTGGATGAAGACTCACTCAAGATTTTCTTACTGAGAGGAGTTAGAGAAGATATGATGGAAACATTGAATTTCCTATCCAATGGAGATATATATCAGTTATACTATGATGATATCAAAATAATATTCAAGAACCACTCAAGGTCCTCCAGAAAGAAAGGTAGAAGTAGTAGAGGTTTGGTATCTAAATCTTCTAACCCTACAACTCATATAAAGAATGAATTAGGAGGATTAATAGAGGACATGCAGACTGATATTTTTTACTCTTTATCCATGCAAATGGATATCTTGCAGATAAAAAAGAAAAAGAAGGAAGTAGAGAATGAATTGGTTGTCTGTTGTCCCAAATGCACTAAAAAGCATCCTAGAAATGAGTGCCCTTTAGACCTTATAGATGTTTTTGGTATTTGTAAAGAAAATCATTCAACTAACAATCGTCCTTCTTTGCAGGATTGAAATCTACATTTTGAGGAGCATAGGAGAATGTGAAACCCCTATACTTCATCAATCAAAGAAGGCCTAGAGAACCAATACCATTTCAAATAGGTTTGAACTTCAATCATGCTCAAAATTTTAGTGCATATAATTGCCAAATCTCTCCTCAACCATGGTATCACCCAACACCTTGGAAAAATCCCAAACCTTGGAAATACCAAGGACCTCTAATTCCTCCTCCATACCAATATTTTCCTAGCATGCCACAAAATCAGTGGAATCAACCATCACAAGGATGGAGGCCACAAAATTCCAAACATTTTGCATTATTGCCTCCTCCTCCTCCTCAAAACAACACTACTAAAAAACAAATCGTCCTAAGAAACCTCAAATACCTGCTCAACCTGATCCAAATCCAAACAATAATAAAGTCCAACTTGTATAAAAAAATGATACAACTTATCATACTTATTATGTGGAATTACAAGAGATAAATCTTATATCAAGAAAAAATTTGCAACAACAACCGAATCTCATAGAAAATGAAGAATCAGAGAAAGCATATATTACCTTACCTCAACCACAAACACCTCCTTACCCCGAGATATTAAAAGAATTTTTTTTTTATACATCTGAGGAAAAAGAACTGATATAGGTGGACACTAGTGGCCACCCACATGTTCCATTGGTTCAAAGCATAGTTTTCCATTTTGGCAGTTTTTCTACACTTTTTCGGGTCCTAAACTTCCAAGGCCATTTTGAGGCCTTAAACATCATTTTATGGGCACTACAATGCCTAGAAAATAGCCTAAGGCATGGTATGGGACAAATGGAATGAGAAATCCTTAATCAGACCTTTCCTACGAGGTATCTAGTGCCCCAAACAGAGATCGTATGCGAAATTTATGCCCTCAAAAAGTTGGCGTATCAACTACACCCATCGACGCCCACAAACCTTTTGGAGTTTCATCACCCAAGATTAGGGTTTTGGATGTTTAGGTTTTATCAATTATGATTAATGTTAAAAAGTCCTTTGGATCCTCATTGTAATCAAATTCTTGCGAATGAGCGTAGCCGACACATCTCTTCTTAGAGATAAACTACCACCATCTAGTTAGCTTGTGTTCTTTTGCATTTTTTAGTCTTTTACATTTTTAGGAAGTCATTAATAGAATATGAGTTTCATTGTAATATTGTGTTCCATCCCATATCTCTGTGTATTTCCTTGTTATATCTCTATTATATTTTTTCCTTCACATCGTTCTCAAAATAATATAGATGAGTGGTATCAGAGAAGTATGCTCCTTGTCGTTCTTAGTGCATGTCCTTGATGAGGTCATGGTGTTGGAGATACTTCACACACACCTAGGATTTATTTTTTGTAAGGTTTTCCCTATGTTTATTAGTCATTATTCAGTCTCCTTTAGTTTAGGGAGAATATTCCTCTAAGAGAATATTCTCTTCAGTTCACACTTCAGTTTGATCAGTTGAGTGGAGTCTAGATGCCACATTGGGATCATCATCATGAAACATTGGGATCATCACCAACTAATGAACATTGTCCTTAGTATTATCATAAAACTAGTGCATTACTCATGATTCTGTAATCTCCTCCTCACTTCACTCTGTTTCAGTCAAATAACTAAAGACTGAGAGACTAGTTAACTCAGACTAGGTGGCGGTTCACTCCTGTAATTTCCTAAGAGACTAGAATAGGTGGAAGTTTACTTATGTAACTGTTGGTGTGTGTCCATATCACTCTAGACCACCACTATGGTGCATTTTATTCTCCTACAATGCGCATTAGTTGAGTTATATTGAGTATATCATGTGTAAATTATCATTCATTCATTTGTTTAATGAAAATTATTCCATTCTTTCTCTCCTGCTTCTTGTTTCTCATATTTTCTCTGCAAACTGTGTATGTCATTTTCTATATAGATCTATTCTTTGCAGGTTAAACACATTTACATGTTATCAGAGCCGAAGGATTTCTAGGAAAAATACACACTCGATTCTTTTTGCAAGTACCGGAGATAGAAGATAGCAAAAAAATGGAATTTCCAAAAGAATTCATTCTTACACCGTACACTTTATATTCATGGAAAGACAATATGATAATTAATCTTCGAGGCATAGGATTATACAGGTTAACCATGGACATATAGACTAAACCCACATCATCCATAGAAAAATCCAAGTATCTGAATCGAATGGATGAAGCGTTTGGAACTATTTGCAGTTTCATTTCTCCTGAACTCCTCTTTCACATATCCTCCTGTAAAACCCCCAATGAATCTTGGACCACCATGGAAGGGATTTTTGGAAAATAGGATGAGATGAGGGGACACATGCTCGAGGTGNTATTACTTAGTTCCTAGATAGTATTGCATTCTCTCTTAGAGTTTGATATTGTTTTGCATGATCACTTTCAGTTTTTTTAATATTATGACTAACTGGCCAGTTGCAACAACATCCTATAGAAATGTTCAATAACCTTTTGAAGCACTCTTAGGTGCCTCCCAATGCTAATAACCTTAGTTTCACTTCATTTATTTATAGTCTATATTATTTCATGATTTTAAGGACTTCCATTACAATTCTAGACTCCATTCTGCTTCATGTAGGGGTTTCCTGTAGAAACTGTATCATTCCTGTAGAAGTCTCATGTAGGTCTATTTTAGCTTCAAATTTTGACTTCGCTTAATCTTCTTTTCCTTAAAGCATCAATAAAAAATAAAAGGACATTATTAGGGTTGCCATAAGGTGTAGAGGCCGGGTGAAGGGTGTAGGGGGCCAAATTCGGGGCAACCGCTGAAGCTATGCGAGAGAGGAGGAAAGGACGAACCTCTCCAGCCCAGACCGAGCCAGATCGTGGGGGTCGCGAGCTCCCTCAGCCGCATCTTCAACCACATCACCAATAGATAGCAAAGTCGTGAGGTAGGAGGCTGCCTCTGAGAGACACAGACTCAGATCCGTTCATATCGAAGAAAAAATTCTTTCTGAATTATTGCCAGGTCAAAATGCTCAGTTAAAAATCGTGACCCAACACGCAGGGGTGTGAGGATGCGACCCATCTCGGGCTCTCTGCATCGTTTAGGGCCATGGACGCTGGTGGGGGCACCACTCCTAACCCTCCCCCATTGCCAGAACTGGAAGCATTCAGGAAGATGGTCGCTGTAGCCTCCAAGAGACCGTTGTCAGTAGTGCAGCAGAAATTCGTGAAGAAACTAGACAACATCCCTAGTGTCGAATTGCCTTTGGAAGAAACTTGCAGAACGACAGTCAACTTAGCAGACAGGGGACTTATCGGGCAATTTACCGGACTTTGGCCCTCTCCCAAATCCGTAGATGCATGGGTGCAGAGGAACTGGAACCCGCTCATAACAGAAGGAATAAAGAGCCACTTCATAGGGAAAGGATATTTTGTATTCGTCTTTGACAACCCTGAAGACAAAAACCTCATCTTCAGAAATGGGTCGTACTTCATGGGGCCACAGGGGTTATACCTGAACAAATGGACTCCGGACTTCGAACCAGCCCAGGATGTGCCCTCAGTCGTCCCAGTGTGGGTTCATTTACCTCACCTCCCCCTACACCGCTGGAACCAAAAATCTTTGCATGCAATCGGAAACACGCTCGGAAGGTATATAGATCAAGCAGTGAGAAAAGATTAGTACTCATGCGCACGGATCTGCGTGGAGGTTGACTTGGAAGTGGGATTATCGGAGGCAATTAAGCTCACGGCCGCAGAATGGACACACATTCAGGAGCTAGACTACGAGCAACTGCCCTTCAAATGCCGGCACTGCCACGGCTACAGACACTTCGCAAGGCACTGGAAGAAAAAGAATGCAGAAGAAAGTGGAAATGAGAAAGCAAATCAGTGGACAGCAGTACAGAAAACAGGGACAGCAAAATCCAGATCCAAAGGAGCAACCAAGACTGGAAACTCCAGGCAAATAGAGCCAGAGAAAATCGCAGGGAGCTCTAACCCCCCGCCGCATGCAGATCCTCAATCAGAAAAGGTCAACAATGACACAGAAGAACTAGAAATTATGGACAATAGGACACAATCAAGCCCCCCGCCAAATGGGAAAGACACAGGGGCACCTGGGCAAGCGGAAGGAACCTTAGAAGTAGTTCCCTCTCCAACATATGCTGACATAGCCAGAAAGAAAGTAATAG
>JZKD02S0263783.1:0-16512 GCA_000966675.3 Picea glauca
TGTTGGAAAGGTTTAAAATCACCAGCACTCAACAAATCCCCAATGATGTTACGCGCCTTCGATGGGCGAGGTTTTCATCCCCATGGGATTTTACAGTCCCTGCCATCCAATTGGGTGGAAAAACTGTTACTGTTGATGTCGAGGTGGTTGATGCTCCCCTCAATTACAACTTGTTACTTGGAAGAAGTTGGTTTTATGCTATGACTTTCGTTGCCTCGTCGGTTTTTCAATGTGTCCAATTTCCTCATCAGGGAAAAATTGTCACTATTGATCAATTGGATTTCTGCACGACCGATGCTCACGTTCCTGCTACTAACAATATTCCTTTCTTGGGAGACCACAAGATCATGTATGAAAGCGTTGGTGTTGGCTTACTGAAAGAGTCTAGCCTCATGGGTACCTTCCCTACACCACTTCCACCGACTACCCATCATATTGCCACTGTTGATATGATTTTGACTGCAGCTTATCAATCTTTGGAATCATCTGACCCTTGGATTGTACCTCATTCATTGGAATTCGATGCACTAGGTGACACCATGCCACTTATTCCAACTGAAAATCATGCGTTTCTACCCAATCCACTTCTCCCTCATCATATGACCAACATCTATTGGCACCTGAAGTTTCCTCAATGCAATCATGGTTGAGTTCCTTGTCATCTGTGATCGACTACATTTCCCCAACTTTTCCTTCAGATGAATCTATTCCGAATATGCTTCGCATTGACAAATTACCTTGGGATAATAACCATCACCGATCCTCTTTTCTTCCCCCTCGTGAAGAAATTTGGGTAGATATACAGTCTATCTCCCCTCCTGATGTCGATTTTCTATCATCTCCCATGCTTTCAACTTCCGATGATTTGGATCCGGTAGTGGACATGGTGATTTCTTTAGTAGGATTATTGGAGCTTGATCTCCTTACTCCTATCGCGACCCTCGACATGTGTTACTTCCCGAGTGATTCTCTTCCATCCAGCGAAGATCTCCTGGAGGCCATGAATGATTTTTTTCCCTTGACATGGTATCCTTCCAGAGTGTTATCCTCTCGAAAGCCATGATCAGGAAGAAACAACGAGCATAGTTTCTCTTCTCTATGGAAATCTCGTTAAAAAATGAAACCGAGGCCCTGAGCATAGTTCTTTTCTGTGTCAAGATCGTTAAAAAATGAAACAGTCACCTCTCTTAAACCCTCTTTTCATCCATCGTTCTCCTTTTTTCTCATCTACTAGAGAAATTGGTGACCACATCAAAATCGGTGAATGAATTGAAGCTTGGAGGGCATGTCTCCAGCCTCTGATGATCATTCTAGAGTTAAGCCACTAGCTTTCAAGATGGGGGCATACTGAGCTTAGTATTTGTTCTTTCTCGTGCTCGTAAATACATGAGAATGCATCTAGGTAGACTTTTATATCTTTTTCGGACCTATATGGATATACGAAAAAGGAACCCCCTAGAGTCTCCTTTAAGCCCTTTTCAGACTCTCTAAACATGAAAAGATTGTCGAGTGATCTTGCTTCCTTTCCCACTAGTTAAAAGGTTTGAAAGGGCATCTTTCAAGTGATAATTTATCTCTTTTTTGGCCTTGTGAGACTAACATTACGAAAAAGGACAACACTAGAGTCATCTTTAAGTTCTTTTCAGACTCTCTAAACATGAAAAGATTATCGAGCGACCTTGTTCTCTTCAATCTCGTTAAAGTATTTGAAGAAAATTTCTATTGAGCGATATTTTATCTCTTTTTCAGTCTCATCAGACTTCTTTACAAAAAAGGAACTGAGAGAGTTCACTTTTAAGTGTTTTTCCAGACTCTATAATCATGAAAAACCTTCGAATTTTCTGTCTTTGGACTCGTTAAAAGAAACATCGACAGGCCCATATGGGACCGAACCCTTACTTCTTCCAGTTCATTAAAAAAAGGAAGAGGAACTTACTGAAAGTGAGTTTTATTGAGAATGTGTTATCCTCCTCGAGCTCATTAAACTAAAAAGAGGTACTCGTCTATTTGGATGGGGAAAAAAAATTGAAGGAAGCAAGCCAAGCAGTTTTTGAGAACATTACCAAGTAACTCTTAGAGTCTCCCTTGAACACAACACTTTGTCTTTGCGCACATCTTAATCCATTGAACCTCTACACTGAACCAATCCTTTGAGTTTTTCTTACTCCTTTCGGTCACCCGACAAAAGTCATAGTATCCATTGCGTCATCATGTTTTGCTCCATGTCATGTTTCTGTTGTTGTGCCTCGGTGTTCAAGGGAAGTATCCACCTCGAGAGTCAGCCATCACAAATATCTTGTCTCAATACCTGTGTCATTCCATGTTCATTTGATCTACCAATTACATCTCTGTGTCCATTTCGTGTCGTTGATGGGGGATACATCAAGGCCCTCCTTCGACGAGTCTATTCCTGTCGACTTCAACACATTATCCAAGAACTAGACTTAGAAACCAATTAGTACTTTGGTACCTTCATGCCTCAATGGTAGGCCTCCTCATGTCCGATAGCAGGTTTACATCATTGACCTCTGATCAGATTATTCCATGGATGTTCGAATTCAACTCATCCATTCACATTCGTTGGAATGTACTAGAGTACCTTGGGAATCATTGATTTTCCTCGTGCTTGTTAACAGTTTACATCATTGACTGGTAATCAAGTGGTTTATGCCATGTTTGACATCAAGACATCTATTCACATGGTTAGATTCATACTACATCAAGATCGGTAAGAATACCTTGGGTTGAGTCGTCACTCTTATATGTACTTTGCCTAGGTTGTGAAGGAGTTTCTTTTGAACAATGACACATATACTGTTACATAGATCCACTTTGTATTTGTCGTGGCTATGTCTTGTCATATCATAGATCCACTATGTATTATTTGTGGCTATGATCAGTTCATGTCATAAGAATATAGATCCACACTGTATGCTCGGTGGCTCTACCTTTTATCAATACAATTATGGATCCGCAGTGTATTTTCTGGCGGCCATATCTTCCAAGTCTTGATCACCCAAGCATAGGTATGCCTGTCTTGGGTTTGAAACATGTCATAATATTTGTTGGATGTTTGTGTGCAGCTTCTGTTAGGTTCTCTACGTCTATACCCTTTCTTGAAGTCTACAAAGAATTTCAGTTATCAGTTATCATCTTCTAACTTCATACTTTGGCGGGAAATCTGTTACACATCAAAATTACTCACTTCGATAGTGTCGCAAGTGTCATCATTACAAGTGTCTCAAGTGTCTTATTTTTCTCACAACTATTGCAAGTTTCAAACAAAGCATACTGCCATGATGCCTATGTCATACTTATAACAACATCAAAAAGACACTTGAAACACCTCAAACACTTGATTTGGAAAAAGAGGAATGGTTAACTAGAGTTATGTACCTCTTGCCATCTGAAAGAACCATTGAATTTATGTTTTTAGAGGAGAGCGCTCCCCTATACCTCTCTAAGGAGTGTTAGCACCCCCCTATGCACTATATGGGAGCATTATAACACTACCTCTGCCCTTTTGGAGGAGCGCTGCTACTTTTGGGAGTGTTGGCGCCCCCCTAAACCTTGCTAGGGAGCGTTATAANCCTTTTCAGACTCTCTAAACATGAAAAGATTGTCGAGTGATCTTGCTTCCTTTCCCACTAGTTAAAAGGTTTGAAAGGGCATCTTTCAAGTGATAATTTATCTCTTTTTTGGCCTCGTGAGACTAACATTACGAAAAAGGACAACACTAGAGTCATCTTTAAGTTCTTTTCAAACTCTCTAAACATGAAAAGATTATCGAGCGACCTTGTTCTCTTCACTCTCGTTAAAGTATTTGAAGAAAATGTCTATTGAGCGATATTTTATCTCTTTTTCAGTCTCATCAGACTTCTTTACAAAAAAGGAACTGAGAGAGTTCTCTTTTAAGTGTTTTTCCAGACTCTATAATCATGAAAAACCTTCGAGTTTTCTGTCTTTGGACTCGTTAAAAGAAACATCGACAGGCCCATATGGGACCGAACCCTTACTTCTTCCAGTTCATTAAAAAAAGGAAGAGGAACTTACTGAAGGTGAGTTTTATTGAGAATGTGTTATCCTCCTCAAGCTCATTAAACTAAAAAGAGGTACTCGTCTATTTGGATGGGGAAAAAAAATTGAAGGAAGCAAGCCAAACAGTTTTTGAGAACATTACCAAGTAACTCTTAGAGTCGCCCTTGAACACAACACTTTGTCTTTGTGCACATCTTAATCCATTGAACCTCTACACTGAACCAATCCTTTGAGTTTTTCTTACTCCTTTGGGTCACCCGACAAAAGTCATAGTATCCATTGCGTCATCATGTTTTGCTCCATGTCATGTTTTTGTTGTTGTGCCTCGGTGTTCAAGGGAAGTATCCACCTCGAGAGTCAGCCATCACAAATATATTGTCTCAATACCTGTGTCATTCCATGTTCATTTGATCTACCAATTACATCTCTGTGTCCATTTTGTGTCGTTGATGGGGGATACATCAAGGCCCTCCTTCGACGAGTCTATTCCTGTCGACTTCAACAAATTATCCAGGAACTAGACTTAGAAACCAATTAGTACTTTGGGACCTTCATGCCTCAATGGTAGGCCTCCTCATGTCCAATAGCAGGTTTACATCATTGACCTCTGATCAGATTATTCCACGGATGTTCGAATTCAACTCATCCATTCACATTCGTTGGAATGTACTAGAGTACCTTGGCAATCATTGATTTTACTCGTGCTTGTTAACAGTTTACATCATTGACTGGTAATCAAGTGGTTTATGCCATGTTTGAAATCAAGACATCTATTCACATGGTTAGATTCATACTACATCAAGATCGGTAAGAATACCTTGGGTTGAGTCGTCACTCTTATATGTACTTTGCCTAGGTTGTGAAGGAGTTTATTTTGAACAATGACACATATACTGTTACATAGATCCACTTTGTATTTGTTGTGGCTATGTCTTGTCATATCATAGATCCACTATGTATTATTTGTGGCTATGATCATTTCATGTCATAAGAATATAGATCCACACTGTATGCTCGGTGGCTCTACCTTTTATCAATACAATTATGGATCCGCAGTGTATTTTCTGGCGGCCATATCTTCCAAGTCTTGATCACCCAAGCATAGGTATGCCTGTCTTGGGTTTGAAACATGTCATAATATTTGTTGGATGTTTGTGTGCAGCTTCTGTTAGGTTCTCTACGTCTATACCCTTTCTTGAAGTCTACAAAGAATTTCAGTTATCAGTTATCATCTTCTAACTTCATACTTTGGCGGGAAATCTGTTACACATCAAAATTACTCACTTCGATAGTGTCGCAAGTGTCATCATTACAAGTGTCTCAAGTGTCTTATTTTTCTCACAACTGTCGCAAGTGTCAAGCAAAGCATACTGCCATGATGCCTATGTCATACTTATAACAACATCAAAAAGACACTTGAAACACCTCAAACACTTGATTTGGAAGAAGAGGAATGGTTAACTAGAGTTATGTACCTCTTGCCATCTGAAAGAACCATTGAATTTATGTTTTTAGAGGAGAGCGCTCCCCTATACCTCTCTAAGGAGTGTTATCACCCCCCTATGCACTATATGGGAGCATTATAACACTACCTCTGCCCTTTTGGAGGAGCGCTGCTACTTTTGGGAGTGTTGGCGCCCCCCTAAACCTTGCTAGGGAGCGTTATAATTCTMTGACACTCCTTTTGAGGGAGCGCTACCTATTCTGGGTAGCAGTTGGTTTGTTGAGAAGAATGGGGGAAAGATATTTTCAATCTTGGAAGGMAGTTGGATTTGAATCCCTAGTCCATCCATGATCTTAGGGAAGATCCCTAACTCAAGGAGGAAAATCCTCAACTTACCCCAAAGATATCTCAAGTGGTTGAGCCTCTCTAAACCTATATAAGCAGGCTTTTTTATGGTGAAGGGGGRATGGATAATGATACCAAACTTATGATCCCATAAGTGATATTTGGGAGAATGATTGGAGGCATGAGACCTATGATCTCATAGAGAACACACAGTGAAGTGGAGGCTAATCAGCGAAGCTATCGTCATTYCGATCGTGGATATTTTGAGCAAGGGTTAGACAAGGATAACTTGACGAAACTGCTACATTCCATATATGGCTGTAAGTAATGTTTTGTCCTCATTAATGTAATATGCTTGGCYTGTTTCTTTCTAATTTTTGTTTGACATTACATGAATTTGTCTCTAAGTAGATAGGTCTGCTTCGAACTAATCTCGATAAAATAGGAAGTTGTTGTACTTTGTTTGTCTRCAGGGCTTATCGAGGAGCTCAATATTGGAGTTCAACTTGGAGCGTGCAGGGACAAACACCGGTAAAAGGTACGCCTTTTCTCCTTCCTCTTCATGCATTAGTTTGTGTAGACCTAAAAGGAAGTCAGTGACCATGATAAGCACTTTCTATCTTAGAGTTAAGATTCTAGCTCTTTGAGGAGATCTACCTGTCCGTAGGAAGGTTTTCCTTCAACAACAATCCTTTCCTTCAAATATGCATTATCATCTTATCCTTCCATGCAAATAAATTGTAAGGTGTAAGAATGAATTCTTTTGAAAAATTCATTTTTCCATTGTCTTCAATCTTCAGTACCTACAAAAATAATTTGGTGTGCCTTTTCCCTAGTAGTTTGTTGGCTCTGATACCATGTAAATGTGTTAAATGTGCACATAATATATCTAATTGGCATACATAGTTGCGGAGAAAATGTGAGAAAAGAGAAGAAGAAGAGAAAGAATGGAAGAATTCTCATTAACCTAATGAAAGAATGATAATTTGTACATGATATACTATGTATAACTCAACCAATGCACACAAGAGGAGAATCCAATGCACCATAGTGGTGATCTAGAGTGATCTGGAAACACACCAGTAGTTACAGTAGTAAACTACCACCTAGTCTAGTCCCTTGAGAAGTTATGGAAGTGAAATGCCACCTAGTTGAGTTAACTAGTCTATCAATCTTCTATTAACTGACTGAAACAAAGTGAAGTGAGGAGGAGATCAGGGAATCATGATTAATGTGCTATTTTGGTGATGATCTCAAGGACAATGTGCATTAGCTGGTGATGATCCCAATGTTGTATGGTGATAATACCAATGTGGCATCTAGACTCCACTCAACTGAGAAAACTGAAGTGTGAACTGAAGAGAATATCCTCCCTAGAGGAATATTCTTCCTAAAATATAGGAGACTAAATAATGACTAATAAACATAGAAAAAACCTTAGGAAAAATAAATCGTAGGTGTGTGTGAAGTAACTCCAACACGATCATCCAACAGTTGCAAGTGAGACAGATCTATCATGGGTGATGAATGTCAAATCATGAAATTGCATGGGAGATAACATGAATAAGGGGTGTGATGATAGTTTTAATAGCCGTGTGTTGAGAGTTGAGTGGTGTCACTTGAAAAGAAAATGGCGGGTAAAACCACTCCTCTTGAGTCGCGATAGTGGTATTTTGATTTTTCCTAACCACTTTTCTTCCCACTCAGCACACATATGTTCTCCTATTCAGCGACACTTGGAGCCAGCAAAGAAGTCCACCTAGGACACTCAGGAAAATTAGAGATAGTGTGACATGCCAACAAGGCACTCGTAAAATGTAACTCAAGACTACCACCTGTATAGTGAGGGATCACTGGGGACTCTGGTCAGTATATCAAACTCAGCTACATGTAGATCGACCCCAGAGCCATATAAGCACTAACATGGGCCAATATGAAGTTTCCATGTGTCTATGGGATCGTGATGACATCAACATGATTTCACTCAAAAAAAATCCCCTTCCCCAAACTTTGAAAAGTACTAAGACTCTGGGAAGAAGACACGTGTTCATAAAATGCACAAGGGAGAATATTTCATGCGGGTGAGGGATATAATGATGGTGCACTAGATCATTTGATGGATAAAAATATCTCAAAATGAAATTTCTCCCCAAATATTCATGTCCATGCTATTCATCATATCGTTACCTATAGTTGATGGAGGACAATAATAATTTCCCACATACGCACACCCACGCAAGCTATATATATTCAAATATCACACTAAGTGTAGTGAATCACTTCATCCCATCATATGTCTTCATAAACACGTGTCTAGATCCTATTACATAAATCCAAAGAAACAAGGAAAACTAATATGCAAGCAATTTACCTTTTGATATTAAGTTACTCAGATGTCAGGTGTCACACATGATGACCCACCTGCACAATCCCTTCCCACATGAAAATATAATCAACCATCTTGTCTATAGATGTTGGGAGAGTGTGTTCTACATTTTGTGAAGGACATAATGTCCCTCTCTCATATCATTAGCTCATATTTGAGAGCATAGGGACATTTGTGAATCTATCCTAAGGTGCAGTTGTATCAATTGGCCAACTTGATGCAGAATCTCAAGGAAGAATGTTTGAGGCATTTTTCAATGGTATCCTATATTGATGAGTGGTGGTGTTTGAGAGGAAATGTCTAAATGTTCTTTCATCCAACCAATGCCCTAAATTGTCTAGAGGTTGATCATGTCCAACACAACATATAGAGGTTCAATTGAACCACTTAGAAGAATCTAGACGGAACCTCAATTGGATGAAGAGAACATGCCACACAACAATGTCAGGAGGTTAGATTTGGTGGTAAAATTCATTTTAACCAAGTAAAAATCAGTTAGAAATCAATTAAGAAAGAAGAGTGGTATCAAGATTTTGACAAGATGTATCTAGTTTCAAGAAGTAGTATTGGTCTAAATGAAGGATTTTCTTGTGAACAAAGACATCTATAAGGAAATATAAGGAGATCATTTTTAGGTTCATCACTTTGGGGAATTTAATATTTTCTTACAACCAAAGTTGGTTGATCACAACCCCCAGGCACATACAGCTTATTAAGGTCGCAGGCTTCATGAGATTCATTCCATGAGTTATGTTTTAGTCTATAATTTCTCTTTTTGTGCATGTGCTCTTGTAAAAGGCACCCCTCTCATTTTGGATTCTTGTATCCAATCCTCATTAATAAAAGCTCAAGCTTCAAGTTATATTACATTTCCAGTGTAACTGTGTGTTATATTCTTATGATAATGAAGTCATTTCCTCTCAATAATGACAACTTCTTGTCATTTCTTCATATGCTTAATGATGTGCAGAGGGTACCTCCATGGATTTGAATATTTGAAGGTGTTTAACTATTTTATGCATGTTTTAACAATATGTTATATGTGTTAGAAATGTTGAATTATTAATTGCTCAACACGCTATTTTGTTTCCATAATATATAAAATTCATCATCTACAATGTCTTATTCTCTTATCCTATATTTATTCTATTTCATTATTCTCCTAATATTAAAAATATTTTTTCTAAAACACTAATGTACAAATGCCTCTTGGAGATGAAAGTTTTATATATTTGGAATGAGATTGTTTGAGGGTCGAGAGTTTTATGAGAGAGAGAGAGAGAGAGAGAGAGAATTGCCCACTTTTTGCATAATTTTATTTGAGTGCAAGCATGGATTTAAGGCTCACCCTGAGTCTTATCCCCTGGGGTGCCTCAACATCGTTCCATTGACTTCCTAGAACATTTCAAGGAATAGCATGATCCACATGGTGTGATTGCAATTAGAAATTCCATGTATAATCATCTACCAAATCTTGTAGTGAAAATAACTACTAACCTGGATTAATGGGAATATGTTAAGACGATTCTAGAGGACGACACCCAAAATCAAACTACCACTTAGTCAATGGATCAATCCAATGTAATTTAGAATCCTCAAAAACATGAATTACAAATTGGAAAGAGAACATTTTCATACATGCATTCTGAAATGGATAATGATGATTAGCTGAGAGAGAAGTTAAGCAAAAATACTAAACATGATGAAGAATTATAATTAGAGGGGTTCTTGGCTGAGATTATAGGAAAAAGGAAGGGTATATTACGAATCATGCAAGGATCAAGTGAAGTTATTTCAGCTTCAAAGGGACCTACTATCACTATTGAGCATCTCACTTCAACTCTATTGTCAACAATAGAAGTTTCACATACCTCTATAGATAAATTAACCTTTGATAATAAATCCTCACTCTTTTATCAGTATTTGGATATAAAGAGAAAAATTCAAGAGGTGAAAAAAGAAATGTATCCTTGGGCTTGGGGAGAAAACACAACTCAACCAAAATTACTATATGTTTTGTATTACCAGTAGGGTATATTCAATTTGGTTATACTAGATTCAAAGGTACTTAAGCCTATTTTCCCTATAAATTACAAAGCCACTCAAATGATAGTAAAGCTTGGGGATATCTACCCTGTGGATATGATTGAATTGCACCAGCAAACAAATGATATGTTGTAAACAGGGTTCTTGCAATCCTCTTCTAACGAGAGGAAGATTCAAAATATGGTAATCAAAATAGGGAAGCAGTTGAAGCAGGAGATGGTGGCTGCCAAAGACAATAGAATTCAGATTAATGAGTTGGAGAGGAATATTATTTCCCTAGAAGAAAATCCTAAAAATCCCATAGTTGTAGGAGACCTAATCAAATAAAAGGATAGTGATATTAAGGTCATTAAGAAAAAGATAAATGTTCCCGATGTACAACATTTTTAGACCCTAGAGTTGCAGGCTAGTCATGAGGAAAAGGAGATTAAAGCTTGGGGATATCCACCTATTGAACAGAGAGTTCAAAGAACTAAGTTTGGAAGGCACACACAAAAGAAGGAAGGAAAATAATTAAGCATGCAAAAGCAGGTAGATGCACAAAAGTAGGAAGAACAATAGTCGGGAGTGTAAAAGCAACATGCAAGAAAAAAAATAGGAAAAACACACTCGAACAATGAGTTTTCATGAGTTGTATTAGGGTTTTTGGATAAGCGAGTAGGGGTTTGAGCCCTAAATTATGTGTATAAATATGTAATGGGCTGAGTAGAATAAGTTATTGAAGGTGATCTAAATTTGTACTGAAATTTGTTGATATTGAGAGAATAGACTGAGAATGAGAGAGAGTCTATGTCGGAAGTTTTAGGGAGAGTTTGCAAAGAGAGGATTGCACTACAAAGCGAATAGGAAACACAGGGAAGGATATCTTGATATATCTATTGTAAGCATAGTGTGCAAGATAATATGATTGAACAAAGAATAATAAAGAATCAAATTGTTGTGGATGTATCCCAACAATTGGGTGAACCACTTTAAAACTCTGTGTCTGAATGTATTTTTATGTGATTGTTCATGGATGTTCTATTTACACATAAATGGATCTAGATTCATTTATTAGTTGATTGATGCATAATAATGATGAATGTTACAATGAATAATTTATGTTGCAATCTGTGTCACAATGGTGTTGCATAATTAAAGTTTACTAATTAATCAAATGAAAAGGGACAAAGAATACAACACACAAGGTAGATAAGTAGGAATGAATATGAGGATAACCTCCCATCCCATCGTCCTTTCAGAAACTTGGTTCTTGCAGCCCCAATAGATGCCTTGGGTGAGACTTTACTTCCATGTAGGTGATGTCGAAAGGGTTGGTGTCTACAGGGTCTGTTGGTAGAATAGACTTAACCTGGGGTCTTACAACCATGCACCAACAAATGGTTCCATTTTCAAGACCTAGAATCTATGATTGAGAGAATTATTTGGAGGCCAACAAAGAAAGAGATCACCAAATGGATAGAGAGGAAGGAACAATAATTTTCCCATAAAGAGAATAGAAAACCTTGGATGAGCGATGAGAAATGGATGCAAAGGTATGTGTACACAAAGATGCATGATATTTGTTTTGGTGAATTTCCGATTATCTTGACTGAGTGGTTAGAAATATTAATGGAGAATACAGGAATGTATGGAATTGCATCACTAAGGAACTGGACTCCTAAGTAGGTAAGACAATTGAATTATGTAAGTAAACAAGACTTACTACACAGTTGATTTTTGGTTGAATATCATATTAGGGGGTTATATCACATAATTTGCAATAGATTGTACATAGTCATATAGTGTTGTGGAGAGGGGTTTGTTTAAAGGCCTGAGGACATTCTTTTGTATTGCATTTTTCTAGTTCTTTAAAAATGTTAATGTGTGACAAATGTGTGATGACAATGGAATATGACTATTAAGGGCCTATGTGCACATAGGGGAATTGGGGGATGAACCAGATATGGTCTGGAGGTAGGAAAGAATGGAGAAAGAGATGAAGGAAAGGAGGGACTGAGGATGCAGAGAATCAAAGAAGGTGTATTAGAAGAAGAAGACGAGTTTGTAGTATTGTGTAGTGGAGGAAGGTACAATATATTGAATATTGGGGCTAAGAAAGGAGAGTCACATAGTGAGTATGAGTTGAGAGGACCTTGTGCAGTAGTCTAGATCATAGAATTACCGCACGTAAAAAGAGAGGAAGAGGATTCTCAGTTCAATCATATAATAGAAGAACCAGTAATACCTACTCAAGTTGGATCCTGTGTAGAATCCATGACCCTATGTGCATCACCAAAATCTGAGGTAAAAGTTGAAGATTTGTCAAAAGAACTTATAGTTAGTAGAGTAATTCAAAATAGTAGTAGTCAGAGTAGTGGGAGTAGTACGTCAATTCAGAGTCATCCAACATCACCAAGGGGAGGTAATATACCAAACAACATGGCAAGGCTAGAAAACACATTGAGACTACATTAGTTCAAGGGGGTTGGATAAGATGATCTAGAATAGCATATGTTTGAATGTGAGACAATTTGGGTTGTGAAGAATGTCTAGGATGAGGATGTAAATATTTTTCAGTTGGAAACAACATTTAGAGGTCGTGAATTGGTCTGGTACATGAAACTACATAGTACTACACCTACAAGACAAGTGAGGACTTTAGTAGAAATTAGACAAGCATTGTTGAAAGAGTTCAAGAAGCCAAAATATGAGTCGTAGTACATTACAAAGTTGAAGAAAATCAAACAAGTACATAATGAGTTAGTTTGGGACTATGATCAAAGGTTCAAGGATTGTATGGGTAGATTTACATTTCAGATTCTTGATCAACAACAAATAATGGTTTATTGCAGGACTATTTCCACACATACAATTCATGTTGATATAACATAAGGTTACATCCCAGCTTGAAGCTTTGGATATTTCAATGAAACTGGAAGCATATCTCATAGGAGATGGCGGGGGGATGGTGCAAGGCCATACACAATTAGATACCTTGACCATTCAATTAGCATAGATTACAAAAGGGACGGAGAAATGGGAATAACTTTGGTATACCAAGTGTAGGACTAAAGGCCACCATAAGATCAAATGCCTATCATTTTCACAGTATTTGGTGACTAGAGCATCGAATCCACTACCAGGAGGGGGATACTATGAAATATGTAATAAATGGGGACATCATATACATGATTTTCCATTACTATAGGAATACCAAAGTATTCCAAGGAATCTGTTTTGTAACTTTTGCAAGTTAGTCGAGCATGAAGAGAAGGACTATCGTGCCTTCGATTTGATGAAAGAGCGCACTTTATATATGTATAGAATTTAGGAGGAAAATGTTTTTATTGAAGGAGGTGGTCCATAGTATAACAATTAGAGAGGCTTTTATCCAGGAATCCGAGGAGGATTTGGAAGAGGTCGAGGCAGAGGAAATTTTGGTAGAGGAGGTAGAGGACCAATAATATGTTACAATTGTAAACACCCAAGACACTTAGCTCATGACTACCTGAATCCTTCTACAACCTACACATATTGTAAAGAACTAGATCATATGACATAATATTATCCTCAACTACTTTCGAAGTGGAAGGAAAGAGGGAATAAAAAATAGAACCCAAACCAGAATGTAAAGAAGTTATCAGTCGAGAAACGCAATGATGAACCAAGAATAATAGTTGTTACGTATAGAGGAGTTAGAACATGGGTTGATGCAACAAATGGAGGGAGGTAGGTTGAGAAATGGGTGAGGAAATAAACAAGACCTATGCTGACATTTGACCCTCAACAAGAAAAGGAGACATATATTAGGGTAAGGAAAGAGATACTAGGACCAGATTGGGTAGCATCAACTACATCTGTGCCTCCTATCTATGATCATACTATACCAAAAAAGCCACTTGAGAAGGTAAGTACCCTAAGAGAGTTTCTAAAACGTTGCATAGAATTGATGAAATATGAAAATATGTTGAATGCATTATGTGAAATGATTGATCATTTCACACAAGAAAGGGAAATTCATGTCGCACATAGGGTAGTGAATCAGGTATTGTGCAAATATAGAACTAATGGAGAGTTAGGGTTAAGTGTGCAAATTGGGGAATATGTTGTGGAAAATGTTATTTTAAAATTGGGTTCTCTTGTAATGTGTTACCAAAGTAGACATGTGAAATGATGGGAAAACCCAAGTTAATCTAGTCTCATGTCCAATTAAGATTGGAAAACCAACACAATATAGTTCCAATTGGTCGATTGATAGGGATACAAGTGAATATCGATGGGGTGCACAATGTAGCAGATTTCAAAGTCATCGATATTATGGATGATACTCAGTCATATTCAACACTAATGGGGTTGGACTTGGCCTTTGACTATCAGGCAGTATTAACATGAAAATGATGGAAATGATATTTGAGGTAGGAGACTTGAAGGTGACTGCAGCATTGGATCTGATAGAAGGAAAGAGGTGTTGGAAAGACATTGTGAAAATAATATTCATGAAAAATTCTAAGCATGGAAGATGTGTGTAGTAGAAGAAGATGAAGAAATACAAGGAAGGATTGGGAGTGATCAGTTGAGGCACATTCAAGAGTACAGTGCGTAGTAAGAAGAATAAAGCATAGGAATAAAGTAGAAGAATAAAGCAAGAGAAAAATAAGGATAACATCTCATCATACTAAAAGCAGAAAGGCGCGCAAAAGCATGAAGAATGGAATTCAGAGTGCAAAAGAAGCATGCAAGAATCAAAGCAGGAAAAGAAACCTGAACAACAAGTTAACTTGAGTTGTCATGAATTGTAATAGGGTTTTGGGATGAGAAAACTAGTAGGGTTTTAAGCCCTAGAATTCATGTATAAATATGTAATGGGATGGGAAGATAGGGGTTCCTCCAGGGTCCATTCTTTGTTTCTTCCTTCTTGGTATGTGTTGTTCTCTTATTCTCATTGGTATTTTTTTAGGAGAGAGTGATAGAAGGTTCTTCAAAGTTACCATTGAGTCTATGTCTTAATGTTAGGGAGATGTTGCAGGGAGAGAGAGAGACTTGCACTGCAGAGAGGCTAAGCTAGGTGAAGGAAAAGATATCATGATGTATCTTTGTAAGCGTAGTGTGAAATACTTAGACAATTATTAAAATAATAATAAAGAAGCCAACCATTGTGGATGTAGCCCAAAGTTGGGTGAACCACATTAACCATTATGTTTACTATCTTTTATGTGATAGATTATGGTTTCTTGATGAATGTTAGACTAGATTTGGTTTTTGTGTGTTCATTGTGAAATACTTATGAATATTACAGTACTTGGTTTATGTTGCAATCTAAAGTATAATGGTAATATGTAATTGAATTCACTAAGTAACCAACACAGAACAAAGAATTAAGAATGAATAGCATGATCACCTCCCATTCCATCACTACTGCAAAAACTTGGTTCCTACAACCCCAATAGACGCCTTGGGTGAGACTTCACTTGCATGCAGGTGATTCCAAAAGGGTCGGTAGCTAAAGGGTTGTTTTGGTTAATATAAATATCTCACCCCATATGCATCACCAAAATTAGAGATAACAGTTGAAGACTTATCAAAAGCACTTATAGTTAGCAAGGGAGGACAGAGTAGTCGAAATCAGAGGAGTGGAAGCAGTGCACAAATTCATATTCAACCAACATCACCAAGAGGAGGTACTAAACAGAGAAACATGGAAGGGGTAGAAAACACCCTCAAACTGCCTGAGTTCTAGGGAGTTGGGTTGGAGGACCCAGAAAAACATATATTTGTCTACAAGACCATTTGCGCTGTAAAGAATGTCCATTATGAGGCCGTGAAGATTGTGCAGTTGGAAACAACACTTAGAGTCCATGTGTTAGTATGGTACATGAAGCTACAGAGTACCACCCCTATAGGACAAGCCAGAGCTTTGGTGGATATAAGACAAGAATTTTTGAAAGAGTTCAAGAAGACAAAGTCTGAGTTGTAGTACATTTTAGAGATGAAGGAAATTAAACGGGTGTAGAATGAATCAATTTGGGATTATGGCCAATGTTTTAAGTATATGATGGGTAGAATGACATTCCAGATCCCTAATAAACAACATCAAGAATAGTTTATTGTCAAACTCCTACCACACATTTGCTTGCCATTGATTCAACAAAAGGTTGTGCCATAGCCTGAAGCTTTGGAGATTGCAATGAAATTGGAATCATCCCTTGTAGGAGATAGTAGAGGGATGGTACAAGTTCATAAGTAGTTGGTTTCATTTCTAATTCAACTGGCA
>JZKD02S0263794.1:0-20750 GCA_000966675.3 Picea glauca
GAAATGGAGGAATAGACCAATGGATAACTCATAGCACAACAAAAAACCAATCAACTAGAATAGCATTGACCTTGGGAAGGGAACTAGAGACAGACAAAATAGTTAAGAACGTTGAGTGCACAAGAACGTCAAGCCAGTAAATAACTGAGTACTAGCCCGACTACTAGACCGACACCAAACAAATAAGAAGGAAGAAACAACAGTCAGGATTCTAAATTTTGGTCAATATAGGACATGGAAGGTGAGAATTTCTGCAAAAAAATTGAATAGGCTTCCTGCTAGTAACCCTCAGCTCCTCCATCACCGCAGGACCTGGTTGCCTGTTTGGAGTGACGGTAAGACGAAAAAATAAACATATTTTCTTAGTGAATTTGATATATTTTAAAAGGAGGTTGCTCCTTTGAAGAGGCTTCTTATTTCTTGAGACCTATCATTCTCAAGGTGTGGACTTACTTATTTTTTCAATTTTTTTCTATTTGGGGTATTTGGTACAAACATTTGATATTAGAGTGGACGATCCTTGAGTCTGGCCCCTTCAAACGAGTCATCTTACCATTTTCAATATAACGTTTTTAAGGGTTATCGTCATTGAGCAAAATTTTTAGACAACCATAGTGAAGTGCGTTGGGTCAAAATTTTAGATTCTAGTTCACTATAATTTTGGAGTTACAAGTTGTGGAAGTTAGGATTTTTAACTGGCCTCAAACATGTATTCTCAGTAAAATAATTATATCTAAAGCTAGTGAAATCCAAATAGATTTACACTAGTAGCATTGGAAAGACAACATGACAGAGTGTTTTAGGTCCAAATTTTAGAGCTAGAAATTAAGTATTGACAACATGGCAGTGTGTACAAGTGTGCTCTCCTAAAATAAGGAAAAAACAATAAGTTCTAGTAATGTGAGCATAACTTTCTCATGGAAAGTCCAAATTGAATGGGACTAGTGACATCTTGAAGATAACATCTTAGAGTACATCTTGTAAAAAATTTAGCAAGAGATATTGAAAATTGGTGAAGTTGTAACAGGTTGAATCTCTCTCAACCTRCAAGACAACCCCCAAGTAAGGGCTTAAAAGGGTATGTTAACTTGAAAATTTCATAACTTCAATCGGAAGATCTGTTTGGGGCRATTCAAAAAGAGTGAGAAAGAAAAAAAAGAGGATAATTCTAGGTAAACATTATTTTGACTCACATGGAAAGGATAATTCTAGGTAAAAAAAAATTATGTCTCGAGAAACGTGTCACATATTTAGGTGGTTTTTCRGCACATGGTTTCTTTKTCGATGGTTTTCTATTTCTGATTAAGGAATTAGGGTTGTTGACTAATCTAGGTCATTGGGTTAGGGTTTTGGATGTTGTTGGCTCCTATATGTATATTGTATTGTAAACAATGTAACACTATGAATGAATATAGAATATGTTGGTTTTCCCGGTTTGGGTTTCCAGTGGGAAAATATTGGTGTAATGTTTTTATTTGCCATTGTATCTTTTTTTTTATTTTACTAAAAATTTGTTTACAATAAATATTGTACAAGGTTAAAATATACAACAATCACCTGGGAGTCTTTCAGGGATGTTAATAAGGAATACTATCTTGTTGGAAGTTATGATGACCTATGCACAAAATGGACCACATTGTGGCAGGAAAGAGACCAAGTGGTGCCCAAGTTCAAAAATATATTCCATACCTTGCGCACCAAGTTGGGTATCAAATATTATGAGCGACATATGGTGCTCTAGTATCGCAGTGGTATGCATAGATATATCTAGGCCGAAATGGAGTTTCTGGACATCTCATCCTTGGGCGTAGCCTACTGATATGTCGTCAAAATCAAGCAGAAGCTCAAACAAAAGACGTGAAAATTTGGGCCCGGGAACCCTTCATAGCAAAAGCCAAGAAAGGGCAACCCCAACCCGCAAAAAAAAGGACAGAGTAAAGACTGAAAGCCTCAGGAAAACCAGTCCAGGCCGCAAGAAAATAAGGACACCGGAAATACAAAGAAAGATATCGGGAAGTGGTGCAACTTCCATAAGAGTCGGCATAACACTATTGATTTTCGCTCAAAGCAGTCCTTGGTGACTGAGGTGAAATCCTCTAAATCAGATGCGAGTTCTGACTCTGAGTCGGAACTAGAAAGGGGGAGACGAATCATAGACGCAGAACCCATTTCTATTGTTGCTACCACCAAGCTCCAGCCCGGTGAACCAGACAAGCCAGAGGAAGGCGAGTGCCTTTTTTCATTCACAGATGTGGGTGAAGGGTACCCCTTTGCACTTCATCACTGATAGCGGCCAGAAAAACCTCATCTCAGTAGAGGTTGTCAAGCGACTTTCCATGCCAACAACGTTGCACCCGCAGCCCTACACCATCGGATGGCTCCGCCAAGGAAGCGACATCTACGTCAACCAACATTATCGCCTGTCATATGGCATCAAGCCCTTCAAATATGAGGTATTGTGTGATGTTTCCCCTCTCAAAGTTTGTAATGTTCTTTTGGGCCAACCATATTTATGGAAACGTCATGTTGTATATGAGTCTAGGCCTCGCAGTGTTATTATTACTTTGAACAAAAATTTGTACAGGATACTCGAGGCAGTCCCACCCAGTTTTATTTCCTTGATCTCTGCCAAGCAATGCAGAAAGGTCATCTCTCAGACATGGAAGTTTGTCTTCTTCGTGATTCTCTCTCAGAATGATCAAGTGAAAGATCCAAGAACTACTCCACAAGTGGCACATCTGTCTTAGCTCATCTCTTTGCGGGAGCTCAATCGTGTTGGTACAAAAGAAATATGGAACCTAGCGACTTTGTATTGATTATCGGGCCCTAAATAAGATCACAATTAGGAAACGGTACCTTATTCCCCGAATCGATGACCTCCTTGATCAGCTCACGTGGGCCAAATACTTAAGTAAGATTGATATGAAGTCTGGATACCACCAGGTCCCGATAGAACAGACAGATGTATGGAATACTACCTCTGAGTCAAAGAAAGGTTTTTTTGAATGGTTGCTCATGCCATTTGGTTTGACAAATGCTCTAGCCACTTTCATGAGGATGATGGATGATATCATGTGACCATTCAAAAATAATTTTGTAGTGGTGTATCTGGATGACATCCTCATTTACAGCAAGACTTGGGCAGAACACTTGCAGTATATTCAGCAGGTTATGCACACCTTGCGACAGCACAATCTCTACGCCAACTTGGAAAAATGCTCCTTCGACATGGATAGGGTTCATGACTTGGGTTACAACGTTGATCAGCATGGCGTACATGTGGATCCAACAAAAATCCAAGTCATCCGTGACTGGCGAGCCCCAACCACACTCATTGAGCTTCGGAGCTTCTTGAGCCCTACAAATTTCTACCACAGGTTCGTGTTTGGATTCTCCCATATTGTATGGGCCCTTAGCCAAGTAACCAGAGGTGGTGGTAAGGCGAAGTTTGTGTGGGGTCGGTCCCAACAACAAGTGTTCGATGATTTGAAGCAATGCTTGTGCTCAGCCCTAATACTTTCACTACCAAACCTGTAGTATCCCTTTGAGATCGAGACAGATGCTTCAGAGTATGTTGTGGGTGTTATTCCTACTCAGCATGGCCACCCCGTAGCATATCATAGTGATACATTATTAGATGTTGTCTGTAAGTACCCTACTTACAACAAAGAAATGTACTCCAATGTGAAAGCCTGCCACCAGTGGAGACATTACATTCTTAGGAAGGATATAGACATTCACATTGATCATAAGCCACTACAGTTGATGCATACATAAGGCAAATTGCAGAATTACCGCCATCAGAAGAGGTCCACGTACTTGCATCAATTCCACCTCAACATCAACTTTAAAATAGGAGGCACCAACTGCTTCGTTGATTGCCTCAACAGACCGCCAATCGTGGCACTCACCACGGTGCTAGACTCTTGTGACAATGATACCTATGGATGGCCCCAACTCTATGAGACAGACCCAGACTTCGGCACCACCTACCAAATGTTGGGCGCAAATGTAGTTGTCACTAATTTCCATCTTTGGGACGGGTTGTTGTGTTGTCTCGGCCATATATGTGTTCCATCAAGCAAGCGAGTGAAGTTGATCTGGGAATCCCACTATAGGTGGCTAGCAGGACACTTCGGCATCGAAAAGACAGTGGTGATGCTGCAGAAACATTTTCTATTGATTGAAACTTCGACAGGAAGTCAACAAGTATATCAAGTCTTGCACTGCCTACGTGATTTCCAAACTGGCCACTAAGAAACAAGGCATGTACAACCCTCTGCCTACTCCTGACAGGCCATGGGAATCCATCTCAATGGACTACATGTCGGACCTCCCATCCACCAAGTGGGGAAATGACTGTGTTTTTGTGGTTATGGATCGCTTTTCTAAGATGGTGACTATGGCCACCTACAAGAAGAGCAGCATAGTAGAGGCCACTGCCAAGCTCTTCTTTGAACGAGTCGAGGTACATTTTGGAATCCCACAAACCATTGTCTCAAATCAGGACAGCCAATTTCTCAGCACATTCTGGTCAAGCTCTGGTCACTGCTTGACACCAATCTCACCAAATCCATGGCCNCTATGGATGGCCCCAACTCTATGAGACAGACCCAGACTTCGGCACCACCTACCAAATGTTGGGCGCAAATGTAGTTGTCACTAATTTCCATCTTTGGGACGGGTTGTTGTGTTGTATGGGCCATATCTGTGTTCCATCAAGCAAGCGAGTGAAGTTGATCTGGGAATCCCACTATAGGTGGCTAGCAGGACACTTCGGCATCGAAAAGACAGTGGTGATGCTGCAGAAACATTTTCTATTGGTTGAAACTTCGACAGGAAGTCAGCAAGTATATCAAGTCTTGCACTGCCTACGTGATTTCCAAACTGGCCACTAAGAAACAAGGCATGTACAACCCTCTACCTACTCCTGACAGGCCATGGGAATCCATCTCAATGGACTACATGTCGGGCCTCCCATCCACCAAGTGGGGAAATGACTGTGTTTTTGTGGTTATGGATCGCTTTTCTAAGATGGCGACTATGGCCACCTACAAGAAGAGCATCATAGTAGAGGCCACTGCCAAGCTCTTCTTTGAACGAGTCTAGGTACATTTTGGAATCCCACAAACCATTGTCTCAAATCGGGACAGCCAATTTCTCAGCACATTCTGGTCAAGACTCTGGTCACTGCTTGACACCAATCTCACCAAATCCATGGCCTTTTACCCCTAGACAGATGGCCAAACTGAGGTCATAAATCAAATGATCATGCATATCTTGTGCATGTGTAATTCCAATCACCCTCTCACTTGGGATGAGAGTCTCCCCTATGTTCATCATAGCTACAACTGAGCCCTTCATAGCTCAACCAACCACAGCCCCTTACAGGTGGGGTTGGGATTCCAACCATTGGGTTCCATATATGTTGCACTACCCCTTGCAGTCACCTTGACCGAATCATCTCCTACTCCAACTAAAGTTGAAAAATCCACCTGGTTCATTGAGGGAATCCATCACATCCTTCAACAGGTTCAGGATATCCTAAAAAATTCTAATGACAATTACAAGCAGCGCCATGATCAACACCGGGTGCCACATAAGTTTCAGGTGGGCGACAAAGTTTGGTTGCACTTGCAGAAACAGCACCTTACAGGACCCCATCGAAATCTTCTCCCACTCCGTTATGGGTCATACACCATCACCAAGGTTGTGGGTGACAATGCTTTCAAGCTCAACATTCCTCCTTTCCTTGGCTTGCACCCAATGTTCAACGTGGATATCCTTTAACCGTATTTCCCACCATTATTGGACACCTCATAGATATCAGAACAGATGAAACCAACAAAGCTCAACCATGACTGCATACAACATGCATCCAGTGATCATAATGTGGAAAAAAAAATCAAGGGCACTCGCCAACAAAGGATACAACTTTATCGAGTTGTCAAAGAAGGGAATCTCCTGCACCCAGGCAAGTGGCTCACCCGGGGCCAAATTTAGCAGAAATTTCCTCATCTGATGGGGGAACTCAATGCAATGGAGACCATTTCTTCCTAAGGGGGGAGGATTGATCCAGATTAATTTCGGTGGCCTCCCACCTATTCCAACTAGCTCATTTTGGCAGCTTTCCAGTTTGGTAGTTGTTTCCCTAGTTTTTGGGTCCCTAACTTGCGGGGTCATTTTGAGGCCCTAAACAATGTTTTTTAGGGCTCATCATAGTCAAAATGACCTATCATAGTTAGTATCAAAATGTGTATTCCTCGGATAGACCTTTCCAACGGTCTATCTTGCGCCTAAAACGGAGATCGTATGCAAAAGTTACGACCCTGGGAAGTTGATGTACTAACTTACCCAAACAGGGCCCGCATGACTTTTGGCGCTTCATCTCCTAAGGTTATGGTTTTTGGATGTCTAGGATTTTTGACATTCATGTTTATTGTAAAAAGGCCTTCAGAGCCTCTTTATAATCATATTCTTTCAAATGAGCGCAGTCGTCACATCTCTTCTCAGAGATAATCCGCCACCATTCTAGCAAGCTTGTTTCCGCTGCATTTTACAGTTTCAACTTATTTCCTTATTGAATAGAAACCAATTTTATTGTATATTTGTTATTCTGTGTTAAGAATCTTTTGATAATAATCTCTATTCATTTTGTTCTGCAAATATATTTTGGATCAATCTCAAACTATCTTCAAGCACATAATGGGAAAAGTCTCAAAACCACCAAAAGACTCTTCAACCATGCCCTTGATTCTATCAACCTATAATTGAGAATAATGGAAAATTGGTGTGAGGTAGTTTCTCACATAGAAACCAATTTCCAAAATCATAATTTAATGATAAATACGTGAGTCTAATTTCCCTCACAAGAATTAATCATTTTACATCAAGAGTGAATAATAATGTATGAGTTGTTCCAAAATCTCATAGAGCATAATTAAATACGTGAGCATCTCATAAAATCATATAAGTTCACCACTTTCACCACTTTGTTGCCAACTTCAAATCAACTTGGTGAACAAAGTAAAGTCCCTTCCATGTGTGGTGATCCACCCGGATCAACAAGGCATGCCTCAAACAAGTAATTTTGTGGGAAACTCAAGAAACTATAATCACATCAATAATTTTGGTGAAGCTCACCCCTTATCAATGGATTATTGGATCCAAATGCAAGAAATAAGTGAGCAAGCTAATGAGCTGGTTGAAGAATATGTCAATGTTACAAAGTTGTATGTACAAAAGCCCACAAATGAGCAAATTTTGGAAATGGCCAAGAGTAAAGGAATAATCTACCAACGAAAAGGGAAGGATGGTACAAACAAGTCTCAAACAAAATTTCCTAAGGTAATTATTCCTCCAATTACTAATCTAACTGTTGATTTAGGTAATTGGATTTCAAATGCAAAAGTTTTGGTTCCAGTGTCAAATCTCCTCAAGATTTCTTCACAAAACAAAAAACTTCTCAAAGCAATATATGTTCCAAGGGATAAAATTATTGTCAGAATCAAGAAAAAGAGAAGGAGCATCATGAATATCCTCCGGTTGTTTTGACTAGCAGGGATAGAACCAAAGAAGAAAATATTCCATTCTTTGTGTCCTTAGAAATAAATGATCAATGGTTTCATAATTGTATGTGTGATTTTGAAGCTTCATCCAACATTATTACTAAGGGGATCATGCAACGATTAGGTCTTAAAGTTACAAGACCTTATCACAATGTGTGTGCCATGGATTCTAGGGAAATTGAAACCCATGGGATTATCATAGATTTGTCAGCCAAGCTAGCTTTTTGTCCGGATTTTAATTTTAAAACGTATGTGCTTGTAATTGATGTTTCGGATGCTTGGGGTATGCTTCTTTCTAGAAAATTGCGAGCTCACATGGGAGGTTGCCTAAATATGGATCTGACCTTTGCAACTATTCCTTACCCTCCTCCATCAACTAAGAATTTTAGGCTCTTTAGAGAAAAATAAAGAAAGTATCACATTGAGGATCCCAAGGAGCCAATGAGTGAGTTCATCTACCAAATGTATGATATGGGTAATTTCTCAATATGTTCAAACTTCCTAGCACCAGTTGAAGAAAAGTTTAAAGATGAAAAAATAAGTAATAAACCTTGGAATATAAACTTTGATGGTGTGCATTCAAGGTTGAGAAAAGGGGCAAGAATTGTTCTAGTTTCACCAACGGGGAAGTCGTACAATTTTTCCTTCAGACTAGAGTTTGATGCAACAAATAATGTGGTTGAGTATGAGGCACTTCTACTTGGTTTGGAAATTGCTAAAGACATGGGGATTAAATTTTAAATATTAAATGTGATTCAGATTTGGTGATTTTCTAGGTAAAAAATAAGAATGCATGCAAAAGTGAGAGATTGAAAAGATACAGAAAAGCCATATGGGATACTATACAATTGTTTGATGCTATAAATCTCATTTCAATCCCTAGGGAACATAACAGCTTGGAATACAACTTGGCAGTAGCAGCTTCAACCCTTCAACCCTCAAATGATTTGTTACATGGTAAAGGAAAGTTTGAAATAATATTTAGGCCTTCAATTCCAAATAATGTTGATTAATGGCAAGTTTTCAAAGATGATGAACAAATTTTAAGGTTCATCCATAATGTTTAGGAATTCTCTGGTTTCAATGTCAGCTACAAATAAGAAGGAAAATATTATATTGAGGAAGATAAACCCATAAAAAATTCAGACCTTAGAGGAATAACTTCTTTAAAAAATATCTTTGACAAGCATGACATGCATAAAAGAAACAAATAAGTAATGAATCATGGAAGTTACATTGAAATAAACATTGGGACAGAGGAAGTCGCAAGGCTCATAAAGATAGGAAAGGGTACTTCTAAAAAAGAAAGAAAGGAATTAATAATTTGTGTCCATCAGTATAGGGATGTATTTTCATTCACGTACGATGAACTCAAAGCTTATAAAGACAATTTGTTTCAACATACTATTCCACTCAAAGAAGATGCAAAACCATTCCGGAAAAAACTTAGGCGAATAAATCCTAAGTTAGCACCATTGGTTCAAATTGAACTCAAAAAGATGTTGGATGTTGGCATCATGGCTCCAACAAGGCATTCATCATGGTGTTCTAACTTAGTAGTAGTTAGAAATAAAAACGAGGGAATAATTATATGCATTGACTTTACAAATATAAATCTAGCATGCATTAAATACAACAACCCCCTACCCAACATGGAAACTCTATTGCAAAGGGTTATTGATTCCAAAATAATGTCCATGTTGGATGGATTCTCTGGTTATAATCAGGTTTTGGTGAGGAAGGAGGATCAAAATAAAACAACCTTCATCACAGCATGGGGCACTTTTGAGTACCTAACAATTCACTTTGGCTTATTAAACGCATGTGCTACCTTTCAGAAGGCCATGTATTTTTCCTTCCATGAATTAATGGGAAACATCATTGAAATATATCAATATGACTTAACTGTTTTCTCAAAAGAAAGATTAGATCATGTGGGTCATATTAGACATGTGTTTGAAAGATGTTGGAAATGTGGCATCTCCTTGAATCCCGCTAAATCAATTTTAGGTGTTTATGAAGGAAATTTATTGGGTCATGTTGGCACAAGGGCAGACCCAAGGTTCAATGCTTCAACAACGCACCAACAAAACCCTAACTACCAGCCCTTTTGGAAACACCTTCAAAGCAAATGAAGTCTCACCCAAGGAAGAGGCAAGGGTGATTGCAGTACTAAAATTTCTGCAACCTAGCTGGGACACGGATCTATGATTACACCACTCTAACAAAACACTTAGCAGTTAACATTCATCAGTATCCAACCCTTATCCACTTCGTTGATCCAAACCCTAATTACAGAACAACGCAGTATTCAACCAGATCTAACACATCTAAGAACTTAGCACATGGAAAAGTATTAGATCAATCATTTATTCATATCACTTAATAACTAAGCTATCATACTAGATTCATCTAAACATTCATTACTACACTTACGCTTAAATTATATACACAAGACAATAACCAGAATGCACAAAGAAACCATAACATAGGATATACGTGGTTCACCCCAGTGTGGGGCTACATCCACCAACTCTTCTCTTCTTTATTATCTTCTGTCAATCTTCCTAGAGGCACAACGCATCAAAACCTTACTCCGCAGAGGACACGAGATCTGCGCGCATGATCCGAAAAGATCTTTTAATGATTGTGGTTGAGTTTTTAATTGCCATAAAATAATTTACAGATCTGAAATGAAGCAATAAGAACAACAAACCATAACAAGAGAAGTTATAACGGAGTTCGGCACAAAATTGCCTACGTCTCCAGGCCTTTGTCTCAGTGCAGGAGGCTTTTTTATTAATTCTTCAATGCTTAAAAAGTACATCAAATGGATCTCATACTGGTCTCACTATGTTCTTCTCGACCTCATAAATCCAACACAACTGACAACACTGAAAAAGACTGAGTGTAGCTCCCAGAAATGGCCCGCAAGCATATGCTCCTCAACAGCTTCCCTGCATAAAATGGCTTTGGCTTGGCTTTGCTTCATCATAACTCTGATCTGAATGTCCTTCCATGGCCTCAAATAGGATTGGTTTATATAGATCTGAAGTTGGTTATCCTTCCCCAAATTCTTCCCAAAATCTGGTCTCAAAAAGAGCCCAATATCTCCCAAAATGGGCCAAAGCCTCCATTAACAGGCCTGAAAATCAATAAAAATCCAATAACATAGCATAAAAACCCACAGTTGCAAAGATTTGGTGATAATCCCCCTTTTTTCGGCGCGCACCCCTAAACTTGGTCATATGGATAGACATGTGGCCAAGCGCCTACGTAAAGGGCTGGGCGCTGGCCCTTTTCCCGTAATCCTAGGTCACATGCTAAGTTAACATAGGACCGCGTCCTAAATATGCGCCCAAACTATTGGATATAGCCCTGGTCGTGTGCGCCAAAAGTGGAGGTGGTTATCCCTTGAATCATGGCCTCACGCTGGTGGTTAGTTATATGGCACTCGCGCCCCTGTGCTTATATGCAACAACATAAACCATGGGTTGGGGCTTAGCCCCAACCCCCTTCCACAATAAACTAAAACAATGCACTTTATTTTTAATAAAGTGGGTTTGACTTAATAAGTCCCACATTTGGCGCAATGGTAATCCAACCATTTTGAAGGCTTTACTTTGATGGAGAGGTCATCGGTTCGATTCATGTTGCTCCACAATTTTTTTGTAACAATCCTTGAACCAGTAACCAGGTGCCACGTGGCAACCCACATCTGGGCCACGTGGCACCACAACCTTTGTCAAAAACTTGCCACTTGTCAAAATGGTATTCTCCCATGTGTCAGCATATTGTTGGTCCATGTCACTGCCAAGTCACCCTCCTGTCGTGCTTCCATATATCACTATGTCGACATCAGCATGGTGATGTCATGCTGATGTCAGCATTGACTTTTTGCCAGTTTGACTATTTGACTTTTTAGTTGTTTGGAAAAACGATCAGAGTGTGATAACTCTCGCATACAGTGTTTGTTTGAGAAAGTAAATATATGGTCAGAATCAGCACGACGAGCCGGTCGCAATGGAATTGGTTTCATCGGATTCTGAGAACTTTCATTTTTGAGCCTTTTCTGGACCTGGAAGCCCCCTGGATCCGATTATAGATCACACCTCCCCACTAAGGACCTTTTGGTCCCCAAAAGGTTACTGACCAATCAACAAGCTCGGGATAGGCCACCCGACTTTTCATCTGTCTCTGAACTCTGTCCTCTGCACCTATCTCATCAAGATCAACTGTAACACAATCATGACAACTGACAACATATTGTTAGCCATTTGAACCCTGTTACATCTTATTGAAGCCACTATCATCCATGTAGACAACATTACTAATGATAGCATCAAAAAGATGACTGCAAATGAGTTGATGTACTTATAATATTTACACGACATGATCTTATCTTGAAGCAACCTGTGATTGATTTTCCATTCAACAATCATTTCTTGTTCTTGCTTAAGATCGATTACTTCATTTGTAACAATTATTGGTTTGTTTTTTGCTTACTATGTCTTCTTTAATTGTTCCATTGTTTGAAGTATTTCATTTTCCTTAACATGATGAGCATGAACCACATAATCTTGACCTGCTTTGGTTAATTGATATTGATTCTTTGTCCTGTAGAAGATTGCCTTACGATCATATAAGTATGGACTACCTNAAGATGGCGACTATGGCCACCTACAAGAAGAGCATCATAGTAGAGGCCACTGCCAAGCTCTTCTTTGAACGAGTCTAGGTACATTTTGGAATCCCACAAACCATTGTCTCAAATCGGGACAGCCAATTTCTCAGCACATTCTGGTCAAGACTCTGGTCACTGCTTGACACCAATCTCACCAAATCCATGGCCTTTTACCCCTAGACAGATGGCCAAACTGAGGTCATAAATCAAATGATCATGCATATCTTGTGCATGTGTAATTCCAATCACCCTCTCACTTGGGATGAGAGTCTCCCCTATGTTCATCATAGCTACAACTGAGCCCTTCATAGCTCAACCAACCACAGCCCCTTACAGGTGGGGTTGGGATTCCAACCATTGGGTTCCATATATGTTGCACTACCCCTTGCAGTCACCTTGACCGAATCATCTCCTACTCCAACTAAAGTTGAAAAATCCACCTGGTTCATTGAGGGAATCCATCACATCCTTCAACAGGTTCAGGATATCCTAAAAAATTCTAATGACAATTACAAGCAGCGCCATGATCAACACCGGGTGCCACATAAGTTTCAGGTGGGCGACAAAGTTTGGTTGCACTTGCAGAAACAGCACCTTACAGGACCCCATCGAAATCTTCTCCCACTCCGTTATGGGTCATACACCATCACCAAGGTTGTGGGTGACAATGCTTTCAAGCTCAACATTCCTCCTTTCCTTGGCTTGCACCCAATGTTCAACGTGGATATCCTTTAACCGTATTTCCCACCATTATTGGACACCTCATAGATATCAGAACAGATGAAACCAACAAAGCTCAACCATGACTGCATACAACATGCATCCAGTGATCATAATGTGGAAAAAAAAATCAAGGGCACTCGCCAACAAAGGATACAACTTTATCGAGTTGTCAAAGAAGGGAATCTCCTGCACCCAGGCAAGTGGCTCACCCGGGGCCAAATTTAGCAGAAATTTCCTCATCTGATGGGGGAACTCAATGCAATGGAGACCATTTCTTCCTAAGGGGGGAGGATTGATCCAGATTAATTTCGGTGGCCTCCCACCTATTCCAACTAGCTCATTTTGGCAGCTTTCCAGTTTGGTAGTTGTTTCCCTAGTTTTTGGGTCCCTAACTTGCGGGGTCATTTTGAGGCCCTAAACAATGTTTTTTAGGGCTCATCATAGTCAAAATGACCTATCATAGTTAGTATCAAAATGTGTATTCCTCGGATAGACCTTTCCAACGGTCTATCTTGCGCCTAAAACGGAGATCGTATGCAAAAGTTACGACCCTGGGAAGTTGATGTACTAACTTACCCAAACAGGGCCCGCATGACTTTTGGCGCTTCATCTCCTAAGGTTATGGTTTTTGGATGTCTAGGATTTTTGACATTCATGTTTATTGTAAAAAGGCCTTCAGAGCCTCTTTATAATCATATTCTTTCAAATGAGCGCAGTCGTCACATCTCTTCTCAGAGATAATCCGCCACCATTCTAGCAAGCTTGTTTCCGCTGCATTTTACAGTTTCAACTTATTTCCTTATTGAATAGAAACCAATTTTATTGTATATTTGTTATTCTGTGTTAAGAATCTTTTGATAATAATCTCTATTCATTTTGTTCTGCAAATATATTTTGGATCAATCTCAAACTATCTTCAAGCACATAATGGGAAAAGTCTCAAAACCACCAAAAGACTCTTCAACCATGCCCTTGATTCTATCAACCTATAATTGAGAATAATGGAAAATTGGTGTGAGGTAGTTTCTCACATAGAAACCAATTTCCAAAATCATAATTTAATGATAAATACGTGAGTCTAATTTCCCTCACAAGAATTAATCATTTTACATCAAGAGTGAATAATAATGTATGAGTTGTTCCAAAATCTCATAGAGCATAATTAAATACGTGAGCATCTCATAAAATCATATAAGTTCACCACTTTCACCACTTTGTTGCCAACTTCAAATCAACTTGGTGAACAAAGTAAAGTCCCTTCCATGTGTGGTGATCCACCCGGATCAACAAGGCATGCCTCAAACAAGTAATTTTGTGGGAAACTCAAGAAACTATAATCACATCAATAATTTTGGTGAAGCTCACCCCTTATCAATGGATTATTGGATCCAAATGCAAGAAATAAGTGAGCAAGCTAATGAGCTGGTTGAAGAATATGTCAATGTTACAAAGTTGTATGTACAAAAGCCCACAAATGAGCAAATTTTGGAAATGGCCAAGAGTAAAGGAATAATCTACCAACGAAAAGGGAAGGATGGTACAAACAAGTCTCAAACAAAATTTCCTAAGGTAATTATTCCTCCAATTACTAATCTAACTGTTGATTTAGGTAATTGGATTTCAAATGCAAAAGTTTTGGTTCCAGTGTCAAATCTCCTCAAGATTTCTTCACAAAACAAAAAACTTCTCAAAGCAATATATGTTCCAAGGGATAAAATTATTGTCAGAATCAAGAAAAAGAGAAGGAGCATCATGAATATCCTCCGGTTGTTTTGACTAGCAGGGATAGAACCAAAGAAGAAAATATTCCATTCTTTGTGTCCTTAGAAATAAATGATCAATGGTTTCATAATTGTATGTGTGATTTTGAAGCTTCATCCAACATTATTACTAAGGGGATCATGCAACGATTAGGTCTTAAAGTTACAAGACCTTATCACAATGTGTGTGCCATGGATTCTAGGGAAATTGAAACCCATGGGATTATCATAGATTTGTCAGCCAAGCTAGCTTTTTGTCCGGATTTTAATTTTAAAACGTATGTGCTTGTAATTGATGTTTCGGATGCTTGGGGTATGCTTCTTTCTAGAAAATTGCGAGCTCACATGGGAGGTTGCCTAAATATGGATCTGACCTTTGCAACTATTCCTTACCCTCCTCCATCAACTAAGAATTTTAGGCTCTTTAGAGAAAAATAAAGAAAGTATCACATTGAGGATCCCAAGGAGCCAATGAGTGAGTTCATCTACCAAATGTATGATATGGGTAATTTCTCAATATGTTCAAACTTCCTAGCACCAGTTGAAGAAAAGTTTAAAGATGAAAAAATAAGTAATAAACCTTGGAATATAAACTTTGATGGTGTGCATTCAAGGTTGAGAAAAGGGGCAAGAATTGTTCTAGTTTCACCAACGGGGAAGTCGTACAATTTTTCCTTCAGACTAGAGTTTGATGCAACAAATAATGTGGTTGAGTATGAGGCACTTCTACTTGGTTTGGAAATTGCTAAAGACATGGGGATTAAATTTTAAATATTAAATGTGATTCAGATTTGGTGATTTTCTAGGTAAAAAATAAGAATGCATGCAAAAGTGAGAGATTGAAAAGATACAGAAAAGCCATATGGGATACTATACAATTGTTTGATGCTATAAATCTCATTTCAATCCCTAGGGAACATAACAGCTTGGAATACAACTTGGCAGTAGCAGCTTCAACCCTTCAACCCTCAAATGATTTGTTACATGGTAAAGGAAAGTTTGAAATAATATTTAGGCCTTCAATTCCAAATAATGTTGATTAATGGCAAGTTTTCAAAGATGATGAACAAATTTTAAGGTTCATCCATAATGTTTAGGAATTCTCTGGTTTCAATGTCAGCTACAAATAAGAAGGAAAATATTATATTGAGGAAGATAAACCCATAAAAAATTCAGACCTTAGAGGAATAACTTCTTTAAAAAATATCTTTGACAAGCATGACATGCATAAAAGAAACAAATAAGTAATGAATCATGGAAGTTACATTGAAATAAACATTGGGACAGAGGAAGTCGCAAGGCTCATAAAGATAGGAAAGGGTACTTCTAAAAAAGAAAGAAAGGAATTAATAATTTGTGTCCATCAGTATAGGGATGTATTTTCATTCACGTACGATGAACTCAAAGCTTATAAAGACAATTTGTTTCAACATACTATTCCACTCAAAGAAGATGCAAAACCATTCCGGAAAAAACTTAGGCGAATAAATCCTAAGTTAGCACCATTGGTTCAAATTGAACTCAAAAAGATGTTGGATGTTGGCATCATGGCTCCAACAAGGCATTCATCATGGTGTTCTAACTTAGTAGTAGTTAGAAATAAAAACGAGGGAATAATTATATGCATTGACTTTACAAATATAAATCTAGCATGCATTAAATACAACAACCCCCTACCCAACATGGAAACTCTATTGCAAAGGGTTATTGATTCCAAAATAATGTCCATGTTGGATGGATTCTCTGGTTATAATCAGGTTTTGGTGAGGAAGGAGGATCAAAATAAAACAACCTTCATCACAGCATGGGGCACTTTTGAGTACCTAACAATTCACTTTGGCTTATTAAACGCATGTGCTACCTTTCAGAAGGCCATGTATTTTTCCTTCCATGAATTAATGGGAAACATCATTGAAATATATCAATATGACTTAACTGTTTTCTCAAAAGAAAGATTAGATCATGTGGGTCATATTAGACATGTGTTTGAAAGATGTTGGAAATGTGGCATCTCCTTGAATCCCGCTAAATCAATTTTAGGTGTTTATGAAGGAAATTTATTGGGTCATGTTGGCACAAGGGCAGACCCAAGGTTCAATGCTTCAACAACGCACCAACAAAACCCTAACTACCAGCCCTTTTGGAAACACCTTCAAAGCAAATGAAGTCTCACCCAAGGAAGAGGCAAGGGTGATTGCAGTACTAAAATTTCTGCAACCTAGCTGGGACACGGATCTATGATTACACCACTCTAACAAAACACTTAGCAGTTAACATTCATCAGTATCCAACCCTTATCCACTTCGTTGATCCAAACCCTAATTACAGAACAACGCAGTATTCAACCAGATCTAACACATCTAAGAACTTAGCACATGGAAAAGTATTAGATCAATCATTTATTCATATCACTTAATAACTAAGCTATCATACTAGATTCATCTAAACATTCATTACTACACTTACGCTTAAATTATATACACAAGACAATAACCAGAATGCACAAAGAAACCATAACATAGGATATACGTGGTTCACCCCAGTGTGGGGCTACATCCACCAACTCTTCTCTTCTTTATTATCTTCTGTCAATCTTCCTAGAGGCACAACGCATCAAAACCTTACTCCGCAGAGGACACGAGATCTGCGCGCATGATCCGAAAAGATCTTTTAATGATTGTGGTTGAGTTTTTAATTGCCATAAAATAATTTACAGATCTGAAATGAAGCAATAAGAACAACAAACCATAACAAGAGAAGTTATAACGGAGTTCGGCACAAAATTGCCTACGTCTCCAGGCCTTTGTCTCAGTGCAGGAGGCTTTTTTATTAATTCTTCAATGCTTAAAAAGTACATCAAATGGATCTCATACTGGTCTCACTATGTTCTTCTCGACCTCATAAATCCAACACAACTGACAACACTGAAAAAGACTGAGTGTAGCTCCCAGAAATGGCCCGCAAGCATATGCTCCTCAACAGCTTCCCTGCATAAAATGGCTTTGGCTTGGCTTTGCTTCATCATAACTCTGATCTGAATGTCCTTCCATGGCCTCAAATAGGATTGGTTTATATAGATCTGAAGTTGGTTATCCTTCCCCAAATTCTTCCCAAAATCTGGTCTCAAAAAGAGCCCAATATCTCCCAAAATGGGCCAAAGCCTCCATTAACAGGCCTGAAAATCAATAAAAATCCAATAACATAGCATAAAAACCCACAGTTGCAAAGATTTGGTGATAATCCCCCTTTTTTCGGCGCGCACCCCTAAACTTGGTCATATGGATAGACATGTGGCCAAGCGCCTACGTAAAGGGCTGGGCGCTGGCCCTTTTCCCGTAATCCTAGGTCACATGCTAAGTTAACATAGGACCGCGTCCTAAATATGCGCCCAAACTATTGGATATAGCCCTGGTCGTGTGCGCCAAAAGTGGAGGTGGTTATCCCTTGAATCATGGCCTCACGCTGGTGGTTAGTTATATGGCACTCGCGCCCCTGTGCTTATATGCAACAACATAAACCATGGGTTGGGGCTTAGCCCCAACCCCCTTCCACAATAAACTAAAACAATGCACTTTATTTTTAATAAAGTGGGTTTGACTTAATAAGTCCCACATTTGGCGCAATGGTAATCCAACCATTTTGAAGGCTTTACTTTGATGGAGAGGTCATCGGTTCGATTCATGTTGCTCCACAATTTTTTTGTAACAATCCTTGAACCAGTAACCAGGTGCCACGTGGCAACCCACATCTGGGCCACGTGGCACCACAACCTTTGTCAAAAACTTGCCACTTGTCAAAATGGTATTCTCCCATGTGTCAGCATATTGTTGGTCCATGTCACTGCCAAGTCACCCTCCTGTCGTGCTTCCATATATCACTATGTCGACATCAGCATGGTGATGTCATGCTGATGTCAGCATTGACTTTTTGCCAGTTTGACTATTTGACTTTTTAGTTGTTTGGAAAAACGATCAAAGTGTGATAACTCTCGCATACAGTGTTTGTTTGAGAAAGTAAATATATGGTCAGAATCAGCACGACGAGCCGGTCGCAATGGAATTGGTTTCATTGGATTCTGAGAACTTTCATTTTTGAGCCTTTTCTGGACCTGGAAGCCCCCTGGATCCGATTATGGATCACACCTCCCCACTAAGAATATTTTGGTCCCCACTAAGGACCTTTTGGTCCCCAAAAGGTTACTGACCAGTCAACAAGCTCGGGATAGGCCACCCGACTTTTCATCTGTCTCTGAACTCTGTCCTCTGCACCTATCTCATCAAGATCAATTGTAACACAATCATGACAACTGACAACATATTGTTAGCCATTTGAACCCTATTACATCTTATTGAAGCCACTATCATCCATGTAGACAACATTACTAATGATAGCATCAAAAAGATGACTGCAAATGAGTTGATGTACTTATAATATTTACACGACATGATCTTATCTTGAAGCAACCTGTGATTGATTTTCCATTCAACAATCATTTCTTGTTCTTGCTTAAGATCGATTACTTCATTTGTAACAATTATTGGTTTGTTGTTTGCTTACTATGTCTTCTTTAATTGTTCCATTGTTTTAAGTATTTCATTTGCCTTAACATGATGAGCATGAACCACATAATCTTGACCTGCTTTGGTTAATTGATATTGATTCTTTGTCCTGTAGAAGATTGCCTTACGATCATATAAGTATGGACTACCTAAGACCATTCCACATTCACTTAAAGGCACTACATCACATGTTACCTCGTCCACATACTTAGATGAAATTGCAAATTTGATTGTGCATTGATTTGTTATGTGCATTTGATGATGATTGCTTATCCATTTAAGTGTGTAAGGCTTATGATGTACTAGTGTTTTTAACCCCAATTGCTTAACCAATTCTTCTAAGATTAGATTAGATTGAGATCCATTGTCAATTAATGTGTTTATCTTAGTGTGTCGCATGATTACCCTTATATGAAACAAGTTACTTCTACAATCAATGCCTTCACCAATTTTACCTGTCATACCAACCAATGAGACTTTTGATTCATCACCTAAATCTGATCCCAAGTTTGTGGGTCTTGTTGTCGCTGCAATTGTTTGCCTTCCCTTCTTTTCTTTGAACCACTTTGGTCTTTTCTCAGGATGAAACTGCCAACATATGTCCTCATCATGTCCCTCTTTCTTGCAATGCTTGCAACAGGGATTATCTTCTTTTCTCACCACTGCATTTGTATTTTTTTCATGCCACTTCCTCTTGTCCTCTTTCCTTGAAGACGATACCCCTAATACACATGCTTTCCCTACTTCAATATATGTTGCTTGAACAGAAACCTCATCAAGGTTAGTGGGTCCAAACATGAATGCAGTATTTCTAATATGTGCAGGTAAACCTCCTATATACTTCATAAGGGTTTCCTGTGTATGTAAAGGGATATCTAACATCAATGCCATTTTTCGAAAGCCATCAGTATAGTCTTGTATTGTTTGTCATTTTCTTAGTTTTAAAGATTGTCATTCAATTAATGTTTTTTCTTTATAACCCAAAGGACAAAATTGTTTTATAAGTGCAGCAATGAAACTTTGCCATGATGGAAATACATTACCCACTTGTTGCATTCTGTTTGTTTTCTAAGTGCAGCAATGAAACTTTGCCATGATGGAAATACATTACCCACTTGTTGCATTATGTTTTGCAACTTGATTTTCCACCAAATGACAGTTGTGTCTGCAAGTCTCAAATATGCCAACTTGATTTGTGTGGCCTCATCCTTGATCTGTTGCACACTGTAGTAAATTGTTGATTAAGGTTGGTTGTCATTGATGTCAACCCTTGAAGAAATACTCGTAGCACAAAGGTTTGGGTAATGGACCCAATAGTATTTGATGTAAATATGACTCGCTATTGTTTTTTCATGGTTGATAAGAAGTAGATATGGATGAACTCCAAAGTGGTCACCTTAAGGTGAAATCCCTCACGGGAAGACGCTTTGTAGAGTAAGATAACCCATGCTTAATT
>JZKD02S0263805.1:2076-14091 GCA_000966675.3 Picea glauca
CAAATTACAAGGCATAAAAAAAAATAAAAAATGAGAAGGAACAAAAAGCAGTTGCTAAGAAATTGTGTCCTTCACTCCAAGAAGACCTCACAACTATGCAATTTTGTGTTCATTGAATATTTTTTTGAATATGTAGATGTGTTGGTACAGGGGCAGAGTCAAGGTTTAGCTCCAAGAGAGCACCGACAAGCCCTAACTACTGGCCCTTTCAGCAACACCTGTGAAGCAGATTCAGTCTCACTCGAAGCATCTATGGGGGGGGTTGAAGGACACAGATGTATACAACCAAGGAGAATATCAAGTGGATCGAATAAATTAATATACCACTTACCATCTTAGATCTACTCCACACAACTATCTATCATATCTAACACAACAATACAATAACGACATATCAAATGGCAGAGAACACAACATCAACCATACACAACACAAGATATACGTGGTTCACCCTCTCTCTAGGGCTACGCCCACAGAACTGTGCTTTATGATATATTAATATCAAGAATACAATTCTAATCTATGCTCTTAGCTATTATATATTCTTCTTATTCTCTCTTTCTCTCCCCTCCTTGTGCACCTAGCTACAGGGTTGATCTTCACACCTAGTTGAAGATCTTACAAGACAGACTGATATCACAATACAATACTTCTCTCTCAATAGAAATATATCATCATCAGATAATCTCATCTCTCCCATCCCAGGTCCTCTTGACCTTTATTTATACATTACAATAACTCACTGACAGCCTTAGGCCGAGACCTAAGTGTCAAAACCCTAGGTCAACTTGACCCACGTTTTCAGAGCTTCGCCAACCTGTCTTTCCTTCCTTCTCACATGGTACTCCAAACCATCCAATGGTGGATTTTTAGGCTTGCTGAGTTGTCCACGATCTCTCTTCCTTTATTATATGTCATACTCGATCTCCTTTTCCAATGATTTTCGTTCTCTTACTTCGCTCCATCTTTTATTCTCTTTTGCTCACTTCGACCCAGTGTCAGTCACTGTGTCTTCTGCACAGTTTTCGTTTTTCCTTTTTTGCCTTAATATTTGCTTAATTCCATACCCAAGGGCCAATAGGCCCCCAACACTCACTTATTACTCATCCTGAGGCACTTCATATCTGAACTTCCTTTTTTTCTTCAACTTCATACTGCACAAGGAAGCCTTTTCTTTCAACTCTATGCCTCATTTCCTTTATTGTTTAGACTATATTTTCTATGTCTGGTACCCAGTTTCAACTGCACCTGGTACCTAGAACCTTTTCCTCATACTTTTCCTGAGATTTGCGAGGAATATAGTTGTCATAGTACAACTTCAGCCGACTCTTGTTCACCAAACCTTCCTTCCATTCTCCATTCAAAGTCTTTAGCTGAGCAACTCCTCCTTCTGTAATACAGGCAACCTCATATGGCCCAAGACAATGCGTTATGAAATTTCCTGAATGCTTCATGAACTTAATATCATATACCAATACCATATCACCTTGCTTAAATTCCTTCTTCTTGATGTGTCTGTCGTGGTAGGCCTTCTCTCTTTCCTTCTGTACTTGTTGATGGAATCCTGCAATGAATCTGTCTTCTTCTATTTCTATCAACTGTGCAAGCCTCTCATGAACACCACCAGTTTCATCCATATTTGTAAAGGCATCGATTCTTAGGCTTGGTACCAAATATTCCATGGGTACAACCACTTCTATACCATAGACCAATTTGAAGGGGGTCTGCATTATCATCTTCTTGAAGGTAGTTCTGTAGGCCCATATTAATGCTGGTACTCTTAAATCCCAGTCATCCCTGTTCACACTACAAATCTTCGTTAGCACTATCTCCAAGATCTTTTTCAACACTTAAACTGTCCCATTCGCTTGTGGATGGCAAGGAATGCTCTTCTAATGATGGACTGCAAATTCCTCGGTCAAGACTTCAACATTCTTGTTGATGAAGTATGTGCCTTGATCACTCATAAGGATATTTGGGCATCCAAACCTGGTTATGATATCATCAAATATGAAGTGTGCAGTTGTAGTTTCACTATAGTCCTTCACTTCTCTTGCTTCGGCCATTATGTTCAAGTACTCTGTCACAGTGATTATGTATCTAGCTCCTGTGCACTTTATGAGTGGGTTTATAGGTCCCACGAAGTCAATGGCTCATTTCTCAAATGCTTGTAGGGTCAGTTTTGGTGATAAAGGAATTTCATCTCTTCTGGATGGTTTCCCAACTCATTTGCATTTATCATAGGCTCTGTAATAGTCCTTAGCATCTCTGTGTATGGTAGGCCACCAAAGGCGAGCTATAAGAACCTTCTACGTTGTTTCCTTCCCTGCGTAGTGTCTACCTGCGATGCCTTCATGAGATTCAACAAGGATCAATGGTCTCTCTATCTCCATAACACACCTCCTCAATATCTCATCAAGCCCCATATTGTATAGTTGTCCAGTTATAACTGAAAAGTATACAACGCGCACTACTAGCTATTTCTTCTGGGCGATTGTATACTCACTAGGTGACATTCCTGTTGACAGGAACTGGACTATTTCTGCGAAGTGATAATCAATATTTCTAATGGATAGCAATTGTGCATCCAGAAGTGTATCCTCTAAGCTAGTAGGATCTTCTCCATGTTCCAACCTTGACAATTGGTTAGAACATTTGTTCATTTTTCTTGGATTAACCACGATCTCAAAATCATATTCCTGAAATAGCAGAAGCCATGTACATATTCTCCCCCCAACAGTGGCTTGTTGACTAGGTATATCAGTGCATATTAATCAGTGAACATTTTTAAATGTCCTCCCAACAAGTAGTGGCTAAACTTCTGCAACGCATACACCATGGCTAAACCTTCCCTTTTAGTGGTGGTGTAATTAATCTCTATTGTTGATAGCTTCCTTCTAGCAAAGGATAATGGGTGGTCAATGTTTCATATTCCTGGTTGTGCTAACATAGCTCCTAATGCAATAGAATATGCATCGACATGGACGTGAAATTCCTTGCTCCAATCTGGGAAAACCATAATAGACGCAGTAACCATTTTATGTTTCAGCGTGTCGAAGATCTGTTGGCATTCTTCTGTCCAGTGAAATTGAAAATCTTTCTTCATAAGATTTTCCATGGGTCTTGTAATATGTGCATAACCTAAATGAAATTCCTGTATTATCTAGTATGTCCCAGCGCAGTGCGCAGCTGTTTGGCTGAGGTAGAAGGGGGTAGATCGACTATAATGGCAATCTTGGATGGATCTACTAGCAATCCCTGCTTGCATACAATATGACCTAACAACACTCCAAATGGTGAAAATAAGATGCATTTATTCAAGTTTAAGGAAATCTAACACTCCCTGCAGTTGTCCAACATTAGCCTTAGACATTCAATATGATTTTTCAATAAACTAAAAATAGTCCAATCGTCAAAGTATGATTCTAGAAATTTATGTAAAAACTCCTTGAATGCTTCAACCATCACCCTAGAAAATATGGTTGGTGCATTCTTCAATCCAATCGACATCACTGTATACTGATAGGATCCCCATTCTGTTGCAAATGTGGTCTTATGGCTATCTTCCTTGGAAATTTGGATCTGATGGTATCATGAAAATCTATCTGTAAAAGAATATACCTCCTAGCCTCCTACATTATCTAACACTTCGATAGTGAATGGCATAGGGAAGGGGTCATGCAAAAAAGTCATCGTTCAGCTTCCTGATAAATATGTAGATCCTGATACTCATGTCTTATTGTCTTTTACCACCATAGGGCTAATCCATTCAGACTCTTCCATAGGTTCTATAATCATTGCTTCCAGCATTATGTCGAGCTCAATTTTCACTTTCTCCTTATATTTGGGGTTCAATCTGTAGGGTCTCTGTTTGACTAGTATTGAATTTGGTTTCAAAGGGATCCTCATCTCTCCCATAGGCCCCTTAATACCCTTCATATCAATGAAATTGGTTGGAAACAAGTCATGATATTCATGCAGTAACTCTGTGATTTTGTCAATAGTGGAAGCATACCAATAGTCTCCAACATTGGCAAGCTTCGGTGTTTCCTATGTTCCAATATTGACTTTATTGATCTTGAGAAGCTTTCCAATGAAAGGTATATCAACTATTGGTCCTTCTATGTCTATTTGGCCTTCTATTTCAGTGATGTTCACCTTCCTAGGATCATCGTCTTCATCAACATTGATGTTGTAACTGTCTTGCAGTTTCTGGAGAGGCGCAGTCCATTCGTACTCTTATTCTCTAAAGGGAGGCTAGAGGCCTCCTTGAATAATTTATTTCTTACAATCTATAATACTTGATCTACTGAAGGATATTGACTTTCAAATAAGAAGGTAGTTACAAAATTCCGAGTCATACCTTCCCAATTTGCAGTGATGAGGCACAGTTTTGCTCGAAGGTACCAGTTAATAGGGGTTGTGTCTAGTGTGTTAATGAATTTATGAACGCACTTCTCTTGGGGAATGTTTCTCCAGGCTTCCTCACATATTTTCACATGGTCCTTCGGGCAAATTTGACCTTTGTACCTAACTTCGCAGCCTTCTACTTGCTCTGAGAACCATGCTCTCATCAAAGTACGACATTGTATCGATTCTATAATGTTGTCTTTGTGTGTCCCCCACCATCTTGCTGGAGTTGATTTCAGGGCCTCATCCTTGCCAACAACCTTTGTTGTGTTGGTACAATTTCTTCAAAGTTCACCAAGAACGCTTCTAAATGATTCAGACCATCAAAGGTGGGTACGTTACTTACTGTTGTATTGATCCAACGAACTTCTCTGTTTAATCTATCACATCTCCTTGTAGATACTTCTTACATTTTGTTCTTCCAGTTCTCTAGTGCTTCTTCTGAATCTAATGAACATGCGTTGACACTTCTACAGCTCAAATTCTCATCCACCATAGGATTAATGTAGTCATGTTGTCTGGCTATTAATTTGTATATGTTTTCCAGTTCATATGTGTAGTCTTCTTCTCTGATAGGTTTTGTGTATCATTGAACTTCATCGGGATCCAAGGGTGAAGTGAACCTAAGGCCCTCTCCTTCAAACATCATTTGTCTTTTATTTAAATCAACCACAATGGAATTATTGAAATCCTAATCAATTCCTAACAGCGCAGGGTAAGGACAATTGTCATCAACTATCTCAATCACCTCAAAATCTGCAAATGTCCTCACTCTATCGATGTCCACAGGGACATGTTCCAATCTTCCAAAGGGGCTTACAACTTGTTGATTAGAGATCCTAATCCTAATAGGGGAATATTTCAACTTATGTTTTCCCATCAGTGCCCAGGTCTGCTTCTTCATGACATTGACTTCCGACCCCAAGTCAAGGACCACATAGTTTATATCATACTCTCCAATTTGAGAATTCAAGTGTAATTCCTTATTTTTCCTTCTCCTTTTAGAGACTTTGTGTACTACCCTATTCAGTAGGGAGTCTATATTTCCTATCTCATACTATTTGATTAAAGTTTAAATCTCTTATACAACGCTTTCATCCTGAATCAACTTAATACAAGTATATAAGAATTCCATGAGCTTTCTTACCTCTTTTCCTTCTTTTGGCAGAGAAAAATGATCGAATGCCAGAGGCATTGCACATTCTATTACTTCTATTCGTTTCTTTGATGAAGAACCTTGATCTCCCCTGAATTCTTTTCTTGCCTCCTGAAACATTTGTTTTTTCTTTATTTGCATCAAAAGTCTGTGTATTCTCTGCATCTTTCCTGACTCCTGATTCTTCTGTAGTTTTTCCTTGGTTCATTCTGTCTTCTCTCGTAATAGTGCCTCCTATGGTGATAACAATGACTCTAGGGTCTTCTCCATGATGTTCAACATATATCATTTGCACTTGCGGGTTCTGTTGAGGTCCTCATCTCTCATAAAGTTTGGCTAGCAGCATAGAACATTCTTCTATAACATGTTTGAATGAATTGCAGTAACTATAAGTTGTACAAGGGATCTAACAGTCCCTTGCTAAATGTCTTGGTTGCACACAGTTGTAACAGATGATCTGTCCTCAACCTTGACCCATACCTCCTCCTTGTCCTCTTCCTCTGAATCCACCATGAGGATTGAAGTTTCCTCTTCCTGGGGAATTATACTGTGTAGTGCTTCCTTATTGTTGTACTTCGCCTTGAATCTTGTATATGTCTTTGGAAATTTCATGCATGAGGTGATAATCCCAAAAATCCTAATCATCATGCCCCACCGACTTACAAAACATGCAATACAAATTTCTGGGTGTCTGAATATATGTTTGCATGTAATAGCACTCACTAGAGTGATGTCTATTTCTACATACCTCGCACCATGGTAGGGTGACTTGATTCAAGGGGCTTGGAGCTCCATAGGCCAAGTATTCATGAAATAGGGGACATTGTTCCTTGTCATGGCCTTCTGATTTGCTTCTGACACACTATATGTCTTCTCTTTTCTCTTTTCCCTTATCTTTCTTCATATCTTCTACCTGCAGAGACAAACTAGTCAGCTAACTCAATATTTGACTCATACCTAAGCTGGATTGTCCCATAGGGGTTGATTCTAACTTAATGGCAATCTCCAGTGCCTTATCCTGCAGAGAAATCTTTTGTTGCATCAGAGGAACTCTGATGTGTGGTAAAAGGGAATCAATGAACCATTCCTTGCTCTGCTTATCTCGAATTTGAAAAGTCAACCAGCCTGTTAAGGTCTTAAATCTATGATTGAACTCCCAAATAGGTTCAAATACTTTCTACTTGATCTCTTTCAGCTCTCTAATACATTGTGACTCTGACTTGGGTTTCTTGAACTCTGCAATCAATGCATTCTTAATCTCATTCAACAGCTTAGGTTGTGCAAGTCCTTGGACAATCTTCATGTACCGTCTTAGCACACGATCTCTTAGGGTAATAATAAACTGAGCTCTTTTAACATCTCTATCAGTGACATTCTTAATATTCCATACGTCTTCACATAGGAACTAGTGTTGATAAGGATCTTTAGATCCATCTCCCCTAAATATAGGGAGCCTCATCTCATCTGCCATAGACCTTCCTAGGTTTCTTGACTGAGTATGTGGTGGACTACTAGCGATAGTGCTCTAAATGCTCTGGTGACTCTGATTACTCTGATTTCTTAATGATATTGAATCAACGGGAGGAATAATAGTACTTACTTCAATAGTCTGTGTAGTTCCTGAAGTTTCTAGCTCTTCCCACCGAGGTTCTTCAGTCTTTTATTCTCTCGATCCAACAGATCCTGACTATTCTTCACTCGATAGTTCTTCCTCTTCCCCACTATAGAATCCTTATTCTTGCAGAAGAGGTTCTTCATCTCACTCAAACAAGTTCGTCAAAGGAACTTCTCTGAATATCCTTCTACTGCGTGTATGTATGATATATGTGTCGTTGTTGTTGTTTGATTTATTGAACATTATCCTTTTCGGATCAGACCAACTACTATATCTTCAAGATGTTCTTCTCATGCAATAGCATCTTGATCCTCAACTTTAGAAAGTGTAAAACTTTTCCTATGGATCCCTTGAATAAATGCCTCTCGGCTTGGCTATATGATTCTACTTTGTCAACAAAAAACTTGGTGATATACCCTCCAAGGGTACTATCAAACCAGTGATCTACTTCTCTTGACACAACGTTATCAACTCTCTTAACCTTCTTGACCAGCACCGACGTCCAAACCACAGGAGGTCTATATCTGATCTTGAACTGGGTATATGCTAACCTAGCTAACCACTCGTATAACTCCTTATGAATCCCTCCAAAGAAAATCTAGTGTATGTCAATAAAGATATACCTTCCTAACCAGTCTTCTGTGCTAAGATTAGGGTTCTTATTATGGGCTTCAGCGAAGTCCTTTTCTTGATCCTCTATCCACTTATGAATCTCTTTCTTTGATGGAAACCACCTTGAAATTCCCTCAATAAGATTCTTGTCTCGACAACGAAAACATTTTTTGGTACAGGGATAAACACAGGGTTCGGCTCTAAGAGCACACAAACAATCCCTAACTACTGGCCCTTTTAGAAACACCTGCGAAGAAGATGCAATCTCACCTGAAGTAGCTATGGGGGGGTTGTAGGACATAGATGTCTACAACCAAGGAGAATATCAAGTTGATCGAATAAAAGAATAATACATCATTAATATATCACTTACTAGCTCAGATATACTCCACACAACTATCTGTCATATCTAACACAACAATACAATAACGACATATCAAATGGAAGAGAACACAACATCAACCATACACAACACAAGATATATGTGGTTCACCCTCTCTCTAGGGATACACCCACAAAACTGTGCTTTATGATATATTAAGATGACACATACAGTTCTTATCTGCGCTCTTAGTTAGCAGAGATTCTTCTTCTTCTCTCTTTCTCTCCCCTCCCTATGCACCCAGTTGCAAGGTTGATCATCACACCCAGCTGAAGATATTACAATACATACTTCTCTCACAATACAATACTTCTTTCTCAATAGCAATATATCCTCATCACATAATCTCATCTCTCCCATCCTAGGTCCTCTTGACCTTTATTTATACATTACAATAACTCACCAATAGCATTAGGCCGATACCTAAGTGTCAAAACCCTAGCTACCAAAACCCTAGGTGTCTAAAACCCTAGGTCAACTTGAACCGCGTTTTCAGGGCTTCGCCAACCTGTCTTTCCTTCCTTCTCGCACGATGCTCCAAAGCATCTAATGGTGGATTTTTTCACTTGTTGAGTTGTTCATGATCCGTCTTCCTTTCTTATCTGTCATCCTCAATCTCCTTGTCCAACTACTTTATTTCTCTTACCTCGCTCCGTCTTTTATTCTCTTTTTCTCACTTCGACCCAGTATCAGTCATTGTGTCTTTCGCGCAGTTTGCGTTTTATCATTTTTTTCTTAACCTTCACTTACTTCTGTACCCAAGGGCCAACAATATGTATGCATGGAACTGATGAAGTAGATGCACTATTGATATGTCCACACACATCCACTTTCTCTTGTTGTAATGAAGAAGATCCAAATAAAGTTTGGATGAAATTTTGAAAACCGTGCGGTCGTTTCCGAAAAAACATTGAAATTTTGTTGATTTTAAAATGATCATAACTTCACTTCCCAGACTCCATTTCAGAAAATATTTTTTTGAAATTGGACATTTTTCCAAGAGGAATTAAAATATTCAATTTGTTTCTGAAATTTTTTCTCATAAGATATCATAATTGAATCTGATGTGAGTGGCTCCCTTTTTGTCTCTTGAGATGCATGCATTGTGCATGTAAAAGTGTCTAAATGTGACCCCTGAGATGCATGCCATATATCTTCCTCTTGAAATTCAGAAAACAAATCTGAAATGGAGTAGACATCATCTTCAATTAATGAAATATAAATTTGTGCAAATACTTGTGTAGAAGACTCTTTAGAATAAAATGTTTGATCTTTTGATGGCTTCTCTTCTAGCTCTATGTGTTCAACCTCCTGCATGAAATCTCTACAATCTTATGTATTACCGAATAGAACCTCCAATTTGGTCCATAATTCATTTGGAGTTGATTCTTGTGAGACATCATATACTTGGTGGATAATTTCTGGAGAATTAGGCAAGAAGATAAATCCTATGGTCATATCTTGTCTATTGAGAAAATTGTTTTTCTCATCAGTGGAATCAGGCTCTACTTCCATTGTCATAGTTATTTGGTACAAGCCTCTGCATCTGAGATGAAACATAATTTTTGGCTTCCATTCCAAATAGTTATGAGGCATGAGAAGTATTGTCGATGAATAATCCATCTTTCTGTGTTCTTCAATCTTCAGTACCTGCAAAAAATAATTTGGTGTATCTTTTGTCTAGCAGTCCATCAGCTCTGATACCATGTAAATGTGTTGAACCTGCACATAATAGATCTAGCTAGAAAATACCACACACATTTGCAGAGAGAAATTGAGAAAGAAGAAGCAAGAGAGAAAGAATGGAAGAATTCTTATTAACCGTATTCCACACTCAAAGAGTGAATAATTTACAATAGATATAGGTTACATGAGTAACAAATGTGCCATAGTAGTGACATAGAGAGATATCGACACTCACTGATAGACACTGGAGTGAACTGCCACCTAGTCCTAGTTAACTGATCCATGCAATCATTAGTTAGCTAAGACAGATGTGTGGAAGTGAGAGAGACACATGCAAGTACTAGTGATAAAACTAAGGTTTCCATGCATGAGTGACTTCCAGTAGTCTAAATGAGTGTAACTCACTCTGAACTGAAGAGGAATGCCCTATTTTGTAGGGGAATATTCTCTAGAGAGAATAGTCTCATCTAAGGAAGAGTTCTCAACATTGGATGGTAAAACTTGGGAAAATAATTATAGGTGAGTGTGTAATATCTCCAACACACCTTCCAAATAGATGGATATGCATTTTTGAAAATTGAAACAGATTTTTGTTCAAAATGGTCCCATTCACAAAAACCTCTCTCAGTTTTTACATAGGTATCATGGTTTGGTAGAATCAAAGAGATATTTGAGGCCATGTTTCCCATAAATTTTCCAAATTCTAGGTGAGTTTTGTTCTAGTGGTCAAGGTTGGTCTCGAATTTTTGGTGTACGTGGGCATCCTTGCAAAGTTGATAGCAAAAAAAAACTTGGGAAGACATATTGCTATGATATTGTTCTACTTCATCTATCAAAATATCAGCTCTAGTTGCACTAATATGATTTTTTTTAGGTCTAGTTGGAGGCATTGTTGCCACTTGTAATTAGTTATCTTTTGATTAAAAAAATACCTTTTGAGGTCGAATTAAGGAGAAGATTATGAACTAACAATTCCATTCAGTTCAAACAAATTCTTACAATTTGTAATTAAGCAGTAACAAGTGAATTTTAACCCATAGATTTTGATTGTGATGTAAAGATAAACTGGAAGTTTAGAGTTTAGATAGGTGGACAAATTTTCTTGGGGAAAAGGGATAAATAGATATATTTTTGAATGTAAAGGGGTTCCATTTTTGGAATCAAGCATAAGGATTGTGGATGGACCTTGAAGCAAAACCATTTTAATTTTCCCACTTGGTGAATATAACTTTTGGTGACAGATTGTGTTTTCATTTTCAAATATCATATATCTTCTAATCTTATTTAGATGCAAATTGGAAATGTACACAATGTGTTTCTTCTTTTCCTTTTATATATTTTTTAAGGAACCTTTTACTGTCATGCAACCTGACTTCAACTATTGATTTAGTAAAAATTTTGTTGTATTGTAACTCACTTAGAGGATTTGTATCTAAGTAACTAATTGTATGCTTGCTTGTATTTCTTTTGTTTATCTATTCATATATGTTTATGCTCATCATAATGTATTCCACTAGCTAAGGGAAACCTTGCAGTGATAGTGTTAGATATCCCAACTACATATCCACCCTTGAAAACCCATTTATCAATAAACTCAATTCATAAAAAACCCAATCATTCCAAAACTTGAGGTGGCCTAGCTCTTCCCTTTAGCAGTCAAGTGTAGACCTTAGGGCCAATATTTCTGACCCTATGGTCTTATTTATTCTTTTCCGGTCAGGTTAGGAGTGAGATATTTCTATGTATAGGCTGAAGTATTCAATGCATCGCTCGAATATAACTTGTTACTTGGGAGGAGTTGGTCTTATGACATGACAAATTTCATATCATCGGTGTTTCATGTTATATGATTTCCTCGTGAGGGAATAATTGTAACCATCGACCAGGTGGCTTCCAACCTTTCTGAGGTATTGGATAACCTAGGATCCAGAGTCTCGTGGGTCAAGAACTCCCAGTTGGAAACTGAGAGTATCATTTGTGGGATTTATCCTATTATCTTTTTAGCTCAAGAGGTACTCTACATGTTTTGTCTTGTATGTGGATGTAACCTTATGTTGACACTACTAGGCACTTAACTTTGTAATGGGTTTTTATAAAGTTGTAAAGTGGTTCTTTTATTAAAGTGACTTTTTAATGAAGTGTACCTTCTAATAT
>JZKD02S0263816.1:5602-20749 GCA_000966675.3 Picea glauca
TATAAATGAAAGGAATGGGTAATAATTAAATGTTGAATGTTAACTAAGGAGTTTTGTGTAAGAGGGAAGTTTTGGGAAAAAGAGTCGCACACTCATTTCACCCCCCCCCCCTCTAAGTGTGGTAGGTGTGTCCAACAATGACATATGACATATGTTATGTTATAACATGACATATGTCATATGTTATAACATATGACATACGTCATAACATATGACATATGTTATGTTATAACATACAACATATAACATACAACATATGTCATATGTTATGTTATAACATACAACATATAACATATGACACATGGCATATGTTATGTTATGTTAACATATGTCATATGACATATGTTTAAATGTGCTAACTAATTTCCCACGATTGTTGGGATATGGGTGGTTTCTTGGCTCTTACTACTATGTAGTTAGTTGAACCAAATTGAATAAAAATAGAATATGGACATGTGTAACTATTTGATCAGTTTGTGATCAGTTTGTCTAACGGTTTTATCAGTTTGTGATCAATTTCTGTAAATTTTTAATAGATTTTGTATATCTATGCATGCCCATAGAGGAAAATAAGAGAGTGGGATGAGTGTAAGGAAGGTTTCACGCCGGTGTTTGGTTGTTTTAATTCTTCCTTGATTAATAAGAATATCAGTTATCATTGCCTCGTGGATGTTTCATTTTTGAAGGATTTTACCAAGTAAATATTGTGTTCATTGTGTGACTGTTTCTTGCTTTATTTATTCCATTAAAATCTTATTTTGTTTATGATTTCTCTACCCAACAAGTGGTATCAGAGCTCAGAAGGAAGGAATAGTCAACAAGACTGTGTTTTTCGCTGAAGAAGAGAAGGACAAAGGGCGGATTTGTGGACAATTGTTTTTCTAGAGTGATATTGGATGGCTTGTCGCGGGTAATCACATTCAAAGGGGGTGAAAATTGATACCACACTTCAGATGATGATCTGCAAAATTTCTAATATCATCATTGTAAAAACCTTTCGAAGGGCATGATTATCTTCTGCAACATCGCTCCCTTTGGGAAACCCATGGAACGATCTCATTAAAAAGTCATGGAGTGATCTCGTTGAAAATTTGTTGAAGGTCATTTGAAGTTTTTATGCACAGGAAACAAGGTATATGCATAAGATACGAGGTATGAAAGTGTTTTTTCATTACATAAAGAATCACATAGAGCTCGAAGTATGAACATGGACTTTTTCATTATGCAAAATATAAATGGGTGGACTATATATATATATATATATATATATATATATATATATATATATATATATATATATATATATTGACTGGGAAAATCAGAAACTGTTGGGCACGTACTCGCATGACACGTGGTCATGTTATCTGACTGCTACCACTATAAACCCAAGCATTCCAATGCGGACCCTCACACTACACACAAGGTAAATTGTGGGTTTTAAATCGATGACTTCACATAACGGAGTGCCTTAATAGTAAACTCCATCACCGACTATTCTACGCCTCGGGGGAAAATGGGTGGATAATATTATGAGTGGATATCTTATTAAATTATTTTTTTAAGACTCCACCATTTATTTGTAAAGGTGGATGCATGGGAGTTATATTATGAGTGGATGTCTTATTAAATTATTTTTTTAATATTCCATCATTTATTTGTAAAGGAGGATGCATGAGAGTTATATTATGGGTGGATGCCCAATAAAACTAAGAGTTGGGAAGTTTTTAGTAAAAAGTTTTGAAGGAAGATATATTAAATATTTTTCTTTTGCTCAAAACTTGTTTGGTTCAACCTTTAACTGTATATTTTTAGAGTTCCACTTTGAAATATAAGATTGTTCCTCCTTATTTTATTATAAGATGCGGTTTTTTGGGCAGTTTTTGCTAATGGAAACGTATAGAGTTCAAACTTTGAGGTGGAGAAATTCAACAAAAAAGAATAACTTTGAGCTATGGAAGATCAATATGTGGGATCTTCTTGTGCAACAAGGATTGGAAAAGGTGTTTGTGAGAAAGACAAAGAAACCAATAAGCATGATAGACGAGGACTGGGAAGATTTGGATGCAATAACTCTTAGCACCATCCGTCTGTGTCTGGAAGATGAAGTTATGTTTAACAACATTGGAGAGGAGACAACAATAGGATTATGGAACAGACTAGAAAACCTTTACATGACAAAGTCCTTGACAAACAAAATCTATTTGAAGAGGTTGTTGTATAGCTTATCGTTGAACGAAGGTACAAAAATGTTGATAATTTAATTGTTTTCAATATTATGATTTTCAATGATATAGTATGGAAGTAAAATACAAAGATGAGGAAAAAGTAGTAACGACCCCCATCATTTTGACTACATGCGATGCATAACAAGTGAATTTTTTTTTTCTAAAGAAGGAAGGTAACAACGAAAATAAATAATCAACACAACTTGACTATGAACACAACACGCGCAAATTAGGCAAAAAATACATAACAACCTAGCATACTAGCACATTAAGCAGATGGACGCAACATATGACATTCAATCAGACGAAAAAAATAGATACGACTACCCACCCATCCTACCCTGCAAGGTTACGACCTCCAGAACACATAAGCAACGATCAAGCCTAGGTTCCCATCAATTTTGACCATTTAAGGTCTCAAGGTTGGAAAATGTTCTGAGGCAAAAAGAGGTGTCTACATCCCACCTGGCACATGCAAGATCATGCCTACTAAGTTAAGGACAACATCAATCAATCCAACACAAAAACTTCGATGACCAGTAACTAGAACCTTCCCGGTGAATGGGTGACAATCACATTAACATTATAAACCATAACAACCCTACTCACAAAAATAACTTCATCCAGATAGAGTCGCAAAACCCTAATCCAGGATTCATGTGCGCTTGTTGATCAACGCGCATAATGATCCACTCATAAGGTATCACTTCACCACCTTGCGACCAAGGCACTAGGGACCCGTGCACAATCAAATGATTCCAAACCTTCTACAAAACATAAAATCTAACATGCCTGATATCCACTGGAACTAACATACATTATTACTGAATATGGTGTTTTAAAGTTGTAACTAAAAGAGAAAGTGTTAAAGGTGGAGAACTGGTAGTTTGTAAAATCATAGTCTAACTTTTATAAGGTTTCCTTGTTTCATTAAAAAAATTCACATTAAAACAAGGTATTAGTAAATAGTTAAACATATTCAAAATTGATATCGAATCGAAGAGTTCTAGATAAGGTGAGGAAAAGAACTATGATCAAAACCTAAATTCTTGTAAGGTGAAGGATAAGGTTCTAAATTATCAAGGGAAAAGGGGATGTGTTAAAAATAAGACATTTATAGTTTGCAAAACTACAGCCCAACGTTTATAACCCCTTTTCAAAAGAAAAAGTTGTATTAGACAACCAATATTATAATCATTGAGGACCTATCACCTTTATCATTGGAAAAACCAGTGTCAGATAGATACAAATAAACAAGTATATCGCCAAATGCAGATTTGGTTTAACAATCATTAACCACATTATGCAAGAAAACAAATGGTGTTATCAGCTTAAATAAAGTATTATAATTTTATTTAAAAAGTGTCCATAAACATATTATTGAACCAATACCAGTTTTGAAGAATCAAGTTAAGGAATAGAACACTAAATTAAAAAAAGTAAAAGTTGAAGAAATCGAGATAGGGAATAAAACACAATTATTAAGGTAAATTTTGAAGAAATCAAGATACAATGAGTTACATGGAACTAAAATCAATCTGCGTACTTGGAGACATAAATGTAGGCATAACGCCAAATCTGACTGAAATAAACTATACATTAAGGAAGCGGCCTGAGTAAGGTGAGTGTGGTTGGGAGCCATATGAGTAACAGGGAGAAGCACGCCTTTATTAATTTATACATGCCATTTGGGAAAAACACCATCGCTGGTAATCATTGAGATTAAAGTCAGTTATACTATATTTCCATTTATCATTGTCATACACGTTCACTGGTATCTGTGCTAAACAATCTAACTATAAAAAAAGGGGGTTTAACAAGATATTCACGCAATATGTTAGTTGTTGTAAAAGAATAAATTTATAAAAGCAATTTTTGAATTAAAGGGATTACCAAAATACAAAAACCATGTCAAAACCGCCCACTGTAATTATGCCAAAGAAAAAATTTCCTAAAATGCAAAAACTCTGCCAGCATGGATCACTAAAAATAAATCTCTGTGAGGTTGTTGGGATCCCTGAGTTCTTATAATGCAAATATCCTTGTAAAATAATAAGATATTAAAATATGGGCATAGATCAACCCAGGAATCTCGAAAAAAATGTAGGAGCATTAAGGATAAAACACATAGGTGGTTAAGAGTAAAATGTAGAGATAAATCTGCCCAAGAGGAAGAAGGGAGACGTAGGGCGTCTTGATTTCCAAAAAGTAGAGGAACTTGGGTAAAGCGCAAAGGTTTGGGGTTTGGTCATCAGGAACTTCTCCTTAAGTCATCCACAATGTGCCACCATGCACCACAGTCACAGAGGAGAAATTGGAAATGCATATACACAATATTAGATTGGAGTATAACTTGTGTCTTGTGAATCAAGATGTGCATCATCCATACCCAAGTCTAAATGGATTTGTGATGTACATATCCAGTGTACCCATCAATGAGTCTAGATTCAAGGAAACATCGTGTTGACACATTAATGGACATACAGACATATATACAAACACTTGATCATCAAGAGACAAGGATGGAGAGCTCGTGTTATACACAAATGCACTGCATGTCAAGCACATGGAGTCGCTGGATGAAATCAATGGATTTGCTGGGAAAATTAAAAACGAATTTGTAGAGAGTAAAAACAACATTAATCGCAGAGAAATAAAATGTTTGGTAATCTGAAGAGACATCCCCAAATCGTTGTGTGGAAGCAAGAGTTTGCAGAGAATAAATCATAATAATCGCAGAGGCTAAGGAGGGAATAAATGCCCGGGAGAGAATTCCTTACTGGAAGAAAAATGATCCTATAGTTATTATCCATGCACAAGAAAGCAGGGCATTTGAATCTAAATCTTTAACACTGGAGTGAAAGACATTCGATTCGAATCTTGGCCAACTGCCCATGCATGGACTAATAACTTAAAGGATAAAGGAACAAGAGATAAAAGAACAATTTTTCTTTGTATTAAAAACAGTAAGAAAAAAACACAGAGAAGTCATTTACATTCAGAGTTTGGGTTCGCCATTGGAAATCAATCAAAAGTACAGTGATCATAAGGCTGGGATAACTTTGAATTGTCTTGACTCTTCAAGACAAATTCGCTGGAAAAAAAAAAGGAAATATATGGATAGTATTACGCTAAATAAAACATAAACTTTAACACAATAGAAGTACCTTAACTGGAGGTGCAGGGACATAATTTAACTACCCTTCAACCAAATTTCACAAGCATAATTTTCTAGGACAAAAAATTAACTAAATTTGTAACACAATGATGCACACATGCTTCGACATTAAAGAGATGCATATACATGGAATTTAACTACCATTCAATACAAATATACACATGCGTACAGTAGCCAAATGCGAATTCTCCAACGTCATTGTCCCATGCGCACTCCATCAAGCTCCCGCTTACCAATCGATGTGACCTCACTAGTACCTCCCAACCAACTCTATGGGTACTCTTCTTCCCTTTGAGCCCCTTAGACGAAAAGGTTCCATGCACACAATACCATAGAATGATAGCACCTATCTCACCTCGCAAGGTCGATCTACCACTCGTTACTCGAGCTAGGTATCCCAACTCCCACAAAAGAAACTCAGTCAAGATAAAATTTGGCAACGTAACGTTACACAAGCTAGATATTTTTTCCACTCCTCCTCCACCATCCTTTTTATAGAGTTTTCTTAGTCATTAGTTTCCCAAAACCCTCATTAGATTTATTTTTCATTTAATTAATTTCGAAAAACCTCCCCCATACACATGTCACTCAATCCCCTAGTTTCACCAGAAAATCAATTTATTAATTGATCAAATTTGTCTATCTCTCTCACCCACCTAAAAGTGTTCTGAAAAATGTTCATCGATGCCCCATTATTCCCTTACAATTCTTAAATGACTTATGCCTTACTTAATTCCTAGTTGAGTTCATAAATAGAAAGTCCCATAGGCTAGATTCTTTACTAAGTTAGACATTCCCCATTTTCTTTAAGTTTCCCCTTTTCCTTAGGTTTCCCCCTTTTCTTTAAGTTTCCCTTTTTCTTAAAGTTTTCCCTTTTTATAATTAAGTTTAGAATTAGCAGGTTTAGACAAAACAACCAAATACCCCTTTTATTAATTAAACCTTTATTAAAATTTCCACTTTAATTATTAATGCTTGAATTTTATTTACCCCCTTCCTATTATATGTCTAATTAGTTTTTTTTTTCTAAGGTTCTACTCAGACCTAGGTTTTCAATTCACTAGGCTTGGCAACATTTCTTAAGGGAAAAATTAGTTATCACATCACTCATTTTAAGGTCGACCGGGTCCTAAGGAGGCATAGTTATCTAGGCACCAGGTTTATTAACTTACCAGTTAAAATCGTGACGTTCCCTTCAGGACACATTACATGCTCCAAGGGTGCCACTTACCTCTTTTTGGTTTCTTTGTGCGTCGTTCCCTTCAAGACGCGCTACATGCTCCAAGGGTGTCACTTTCCTCTTGACTGGATTTGGTAGACGTAAAAACCCTGCAGTCAATACTCCGTTAGGTGATATTTTGGGGACTAAGGGCCTTTAAGGAATAAGGATCTTGCCTTATTGCATGCCCCTTAGAATCATCGTGAGTGATTGTCATAGTCTTCCATCATGACATCACAGGTATCTCAAACTAGGTAGTCCTTAACCTATAGTTCGAGCCACAGTGGGAGTGCTAGTAGGTTGTGGCAGGGTTGTTGCCACACCTCTCCCTCAATGTCTCTGGTTGTCATGTGTGACCCCTCTACTCCAAATGTGAGTCTGGTCGGTAACCTATCGTCATCCTGCATCCATCAACGAATCATGTCAGCAATAATAATCAGCATCATAACATTGAATCGTATGTACATATTTCACATCAACGACATTCAAACCTAACATTACACTCCATGACTCGATCCAGATTCCATGGAGTTTCATCGATGCCTCGACATCCTCAACATCCAGAGTCTTTCACACTCAGGAGAACCCATTCAATAGCACATTTCGATGTAAATACAAAAAAGATAACATAACATCAAATCCACAATGTCTCATAATCATAATCAAAACAACCAATATTATAATGACCTGGATCACTTGCACGCAAGTGTCCTCAAAGAATATGTTCTCTCAGTGCGCGCAAGAGCGGGATGTTACATACACCCCCTCTTGTTTTAAATTTCATCTTGAAGTTTCAAAGTATGTAAGTTCCGAAATAAAGTGTATCACAGTATCATATGTCTAACTATCAAGCAAAAATGGGAATTGTTGATGCATATCATATGCGTCTTCCCAAGTTGTTGAGTGTGGACTATAGTTTCCCACTAGACCTTGACCTGATCTACTGTTTGACACCGTAGTCATCAAATGATATGGTCCAGGATGTCAATAACATGTGTAGGATCACTAACATAATGTCTCAAAATAGATACATGAAATACATCATGCATACGCCTCAAAGAATCAGGTAAGGCTAGTCAATAGGCCACAGGCCCCTTCCTTCCCATAATCTCTAAGGGTCCCATGAACCTAGGATAGATTTTATATCCCTTTGCAAACTTGATCGAACTCTTATTCGGTTTCACCAGCAAGAAGACTCGAGCGCCAAATTCATAACTATGATCGACATGACACGCATCGGCAAAAATCTTATGTCGATCTTGCGTTTCATTTATCCTTTGTATTATGATTTTTTATCATATTCCATTTCTTGGATCACTTCTGGTCCCACCAGGACCCTATCCTCAAGCTGATCCCAACTCAAATCTGTTTGACACAGTCTCCTGTAAGGAAACCTAAAAGATGCCATCTTAATGGTGCTTTGATAATTGTTGTTATATGCAAATTATAGCAGTGGAAAGAATTCTTCCCAATGCTTATGTTGGTCCATCATGTACATACGCAACATGTTCTCCAATATTTGATTTGTTCTTTTGGTCTTCTCATTTGTCTCCTGGTGATATGCGGTACTAAAGTTAATTTGGTTTCCCAAGGCCTCTTAGAAACTAGTCCAAAATCATCCTGTATACATCGATCCTCAATCGGATATAATCCTCTTAGGCATGCCATGCAACCTCACAATATCACTGATGAAAACTCTAGCTATGTCAGGTGCCTGGTATGTCATACGCACATGAATAAAATGAGCACTCTTCGTCAGAGTGTCGACTACCAAAAAAATCGAGTCATGTCTCCTTGTCGTCGGTGGTAGTCCAACAATGAACTCCAATGAAATGACCTCCCATTTCCATTCTAGAATAGTGTGTGGTTGTATTAATCCTGCCAAATGTCTATGTTCAGCCTTCACCTACTGAAATTATAGAGATCTTGCAACGTAGTTGACTATGTATGTCTTTATTCCTTTCTAGAAGAATAAGGGTTTAAGGTCTGCTCTCATCTTTGTGACTCCAGAATGATCCATGTACATTGCTCTATGAGCCTCGTTTAAGATAAAACTCCTCAACTTTTCATTGGGTGGTACATAAATTCGACTTTTAAATCTCAATAATTCATCGTTGTCCATAGTAAATCCCTCAAATTTTTGTACCATCATTGTGTTTTGTCCGATAAAATCCTTGACCTCTTTGTACCAGTCATCATCACATGGTAAAGTTAGGATCTTTTAATGGAGATTCATCTAAAGAGGCATCACCGAAAAGATGTGTGGTCTACGACACAACGTATCCGCCACTTTGTTCATTATTCCTTTTATGTAAGTAATCTCGAAATTGTACTCACTAATCAATTCCAACCAACGTCATTGTCGCGCATTCAAGTCGCTTTGCGTAAATATGTGTTGTAGACCATAGTGGTCCATTTTTAGTTCAAATTTTTGTCCAATAAGGTAGTGTCTCCAAACTCTCAAGGCATAAACAATGGCTAACAACTCCAAATTGTGCGTCGCATATTTCTCCTCATGTCTACTCAACTTTCTCGAGATGTAAGCGATCACTCGATCGTCTTGCATCAAGAATCCACCTAAGCATTCCTTGGATGTGTCAGTGCATACCAAGAATTCTACGTCCATGTCAAGGACCTTTAGTATCAGTGTTTTCATCAACAACTCCTTGAGCCTCCGAAATTCCTCCGTGCATTTCTCGGTCCAAACAAACTTCTTGTTCTTCTTCTGCAATTCCATGATCGGATTTTCTATCTTTGAAATACCCTCGATGAACCGTCGATAGTATCCCACTAAACCCATGAATCTACTCACTTTGGGGACATTCGTCGGCACAGGCCATTCCATAATAGCCTCGACCTTTGTTGGATCTACAGTGATACCTTCGTCAAAGATGACATGCCCTAAGTAGTGAATCTTCGATTGATAAAATGAGCATTTAGACAATTTCCCATACAATTTGTTCTCTCGTAGACACTATAGTACCATGTGCAAGTGCTCGTGATGCTCCTCCATTGTCCGAGAGTAAATCAAAATATCATCAATGAATAGTTGGGCGAACTTGTCCAAGTATTCGCAGAACACCCCGTTCATCAAACTCATAAATATCACTGGGGAATTTGTCAATCCAAATAGTAAAACAGTCAACTCATAATGTCCAAACCTCATCTTAAAGGCGGTCTTAGGGATTTCATCCTCTTTTATCTATAACTGGTGATACCCTTATCTCAAGTCGATCTTTGAAAACACTGATGCACCTTTCATATTATCAAATAGATCATCAATCATTGGCAATTGATATTGATTCTTGATCATGGCCTTGTTCAATTGATGATAGTCAATGCAGAGTCTCCATGACCTATCATTCTTTCGTATGAAGATAACAGGCACACCCCACGTTGACACACTTGGATGTATAAGTCTTAGTTCCAACAACTCCTTCAGTTGCATTTTCAACTCCTATAACTCTGGGGTCGACATCCAATAAGGTGTTCTTTCTATTGGTTCAGTTCCCGGTTGTAAGTAGATGGTAAATTCTAATTCCCTCTCTGGAAGCATCCCAGGTAAATCCTTAGGGAAGACGTATGAAAAATATCTCACCACTGGAAGGTGTTCTAGACCTTTCGCTAATCCCTTCTCGTTTAACGCAAGGATTGCATAAATATTACATCCCTTGGGAGTTCTCTTTCGTAGCTGCAAGGAAGAGATGAACCTTAGGGAGACTCCCTGGTTTCTACCTAAAATCACATGTCTTTTTCCCTCTTCATCGACCAAGCTCATTTTTTTTGTCTTAGAGTGAAGTATCACCTCATGCGATGCCAACCTATCCATACCGATCACAATGTCATAAGACCCTAATATCGTGACATATAGGTTGGACCTTGTGAAAAACTCTCTGAGGTTAAGGATACAGCCTGTAACCTTCCCTCCAACCTTTTTTTTTTCTCCCAAAGCCATTTCTAAAAAGCTAATATCGTCCTGATTGACTGCCTTTACCTTAATTCTCTTTAGTGTTGCACCACAAATAAATATCTTTGTAGCACCTCGATGTATCAAAATACTAAGGGCCTGGTCAGTGATAGTACCTGATGTCTCGAGCACAGTCGAGTGGTGCTCTGCTTGGAATTTTTTCACTACTGCATGAATCTGATGGGCCTTTCCCAAATCTCCCACAGTAGTGGGGTCGACTGATCCATATGCTCTGGTCCTCTCCACTGGGAAGTCATGTTGGTAATATGGCTCCCCACATTTCCAACACCCTTTCTTCCATCCAATACTCTTGGCACCCGAAGTAGAAGTTGACATCCCACCAGCCTAAAACCCTGGTATGTTTTGTTGATCTAGCCTAAACTGTTTTTGTTACGGTCGATGTTGGTGCTGATGTTGTGGTCCTCGGTTAGGAGTCTGTTGTTGAGGTGTTGTTCGCTATGGTGTAGTGAAAGTGGATCCTCTCTAGAATCCACGATATCCTGGTGAATGTTGAGCCAGTGTCTAATGCTACTGCACAACAGATGATGCCTGTACCACTGGTATCACTAGAGTCCTTCTCTGACCCTGGCTGAGAAGCTCCTCCTCTTCTATGATGACATTCTAAATAACATCATGCAAGGTTTGAGGCATAATAATCCTAACCTTTGCATGAATGATGACATTAAGGCTAAGCATAAACTTGTTGACTTTAAGTTTCTCGGTATTCAGGTGTGGAGCATACCGAAGTAGCTCCATAAAACAGGCCTCGTACTCGGGCACCATATGGTCACCTTGTCGCAAGGCGTTGAAATCGTTGAGTTGACACTCAATGAATTCCTTAGATAAATACCTCTCCTGGAATCGTTCCTCGAACAGTTCCCATGACACGTCCTCGACTTCCATGTTCAATTGTGGCAGGAGCATCTTCCACCATATAAGAGTGCTCCCCTTCAGTTGAAATACCTCCATGCAGACCTTCATGTTGGAGGTATAGTCACAAAGTTCAAAGCACATCGCCATATTCTCCAACCATGCCTCGATGGCTGCATCTTCCGAGCCACCAAAGAACTTGAGAAATTTGACCTTCTTGAGTTCATGGTGAATGCTACCAGTACTGACCAGAGTGCATGGTGGACCCTCAGGGGATGCAAGTGCCTTGGCCTCATCTCTATCCAGACGGTTGATCAGTTACTTAGACATCCTATGAAAGGACCTCATCAACCCAACCACATCACCCACAACTATATGTTCTTGCCCAACAACTTGTTCATCCCCCTGGGGGTTAGATCCCTCGGGCATGGATTCTACTGGGGGCATCACACTTCCTCCCCTATCACCCTAACGTCTTCCTCCACGACATCCTCTAACCATGATTACCTGCATGAATACAAATCATTTTAATTAGTAACATTATAAACAAACATCTAATCAAGGGAATTCGTAGTGATTCCAAGTCATAGGTCAAGCCTGCTCTGATACCATATGTAAAGACCTCGATCGTTATGACTACATGTGACGCATAACAAGTGCATTTTTGTTTCTAAAGAAAGAAGGTAACAACAACAAAACATAATCAACACAACTTGATGATGAACACAAACCAGACAAACCAGGCAACAAAAACATAATGACCTAACATACTAGCACATTAAGCAACTAGAAGCAAGATATGACAGTCAATCAGACGAAAAAAATAGATACAACTACTTGTTTGTCCTACTCTACAAGGATATGACATACAAAACACATAAGCAACGCTCAAGCCCAGATTTCCATCGATTTTGACCATTTAAGGTCTCAAGTCTGACAACTTCTTTGAGGAGCAAGGAGTTTTCTACATCCCACCCGACACATGCAAGATCACGCCTGCTAAGCTAAGGACAACATCAATCAATACAACACAATAGCTTCGATGACCAGTAACTAGAACCTTCCTGCGAGCGGGTGGCAATCACATTAACATTATAAACTAGAACAACCCTACTCACAAAAACAACTTCATCCAAAAAGAGGCGCAAAACCCTAAGCCAGGCTTCATGTGTGATTGTCGATCAACGTGCGCAATGATCCACTCATAAGGTATCGCGTTGCCACCTTGCAACCGAGGCTCTAGGGACCGACATGCAATCAAATGATTCCAAACCTTCTACATAAAATATAATGCGCATGATATCCACTAGCACTAACATACATTGTTACTGAAGATGGTGTTTTAAAGTTGTAAGTAAAAGAGAAAGTGTTAAAGGTGAAGAACTGGTAGTTTGTAAAATCATAGTCTAACTTCTATAAGCTTTCCTTATTTCATTAAAAAAAATCACATTAAAACAAGGTCTTAGTAAATGCTTAAACATATTCGAAACTGATATCAAATCGAAGAGTTCTAGATAAGGTGAGGAAAAGAACTATGATCAAAACCTAAATTCTTGTAAGGTGAAGGATAAGGTTCTAAACTATGAAGGGAAAAGGGGATGTGTTAAAAGGAAGACATTTATAGTTTGCAAAACTACAACCCAAATTTTATAACCCCTTTTCAATAGCAAAAGTTGTATTAGACAACCAATACTATAATCATTGAGGACCTATCACCTTTATCATTGAAAAAACCAGTTTCGGATAGATATAAATAAACACATATATCGACAAATGCAGATTTGGTTTAAAAAAATCATTAACCACATTATGCAAGAAAACAAATGGTATTATCAGCCTAAATAAAGTATTATAATTTTATTATAAAAGTGCTCATAAACATATTATTGAACCAATACCAGTTTTGAAGAATCAAGTTAAGGAATAGAACACTAAATTAAAAAAAGAAAAAGTTGAAGAAATCGAGATAGGGAATAGAAAACAATTAATAAGGTAAATTTTGAAGAAATCAAGATACAATAAGTTACATGGAACTAAAATCAATCTGCGTACTTGGAGACATAATGCAGGCATAAATCCAAAACTGACCGAAATAAACTGTACATTAAGGAAGCATCCTGAGTAAGGTGAGTGTGGTTGGGAGCCATATGAGTAACATGGAGAAGCGTTCCTTTATTAATTTATACATGCCATCTGGGCAAAATACCACCGTTGGTAATCATTGAGATTAAAGTCAGCTATACTATATTGCCATTTATCATTGTCATACATGCTTGTTGGTATATGTGCTAAACAATATAACTATATAAAAAGGGGTTTAACAAGATATTCACGTGATCTATTAGCTGTTGTAAAAGAGTAAATTTATAAAAACAATTCCTGAATTAAAGCGATGACCACAATACAAAAACCATGTCACAACCGGCAGTTGTAATTATGCCAGAGAAAAAATTTCCTAAAACGTAGAAACTCTGCCAGCGTGGATCACTAAAAATAAATATCTACGAGGTTGTTGGGATCCCTGAGTTCTTATAATACAAATATCCTTGTAAAATAAGAAGATATTAAATATGGGCATAGATAAACCCATGAATCTAGAAAAAAAATGTAGGAGCATTAAGGATAAAACACAGAGGCGGTTAAGAGTAAAACGCAGAGATAAATCTGCCCAAGAGGAAGAAGGGAGATGCAGGGTGTCTTGATTGCCAAAAGGCAGAGGAACTCAGGTAAAGTGCAAAGGTTTGGGGTTTTTTCATCGGGAACTTCTCCTTAAGTCATCCACGATGTGCCAGCACACACCACATTCACATAGGATCAATTGGCAATGCATATACACAAGATTCGTTTGGAGTATAACTTGTGGCTTGTGAATCAAGATGTGCATCATCCATACCCAAGTCTAAATAGATCTATGTTGTTGTACATATCCAGTGTACCCATCACCGAGTCTAGATTCAAGGCAAGATCATGCTCACACATTAATGGACATACAGACATATATACAAGACATATACACAAATGCTTGAGCTTCAAGTGCCAAGGATGGAGAGCTTATGGGATACACAAATGAACTACACGTCAAGCACACGGAGTCATTGGCTACAAGCAGTGGATTTGTTGGGAAAATTAAAAATGAATTTGCAAAGAGTAAAAACAATACTAATCGCAGAGAAATAAAACATTTGGTGATATGAAGAGACATCCCCAAATCATTGTGTGGAAGCAAGAGTTTGCAAAGAATAAATCACAATAATCACAGAGGCTAAGGAGGGAATAAACGCCCAGGAGAGAATTCCTTATTGGGAGAGAAATGATCCTACAGTTATTATCCATGCACAGGAAAGCAGTGCATTTGAATCTAAATCTTTAACACCGGAGTGAAAGACAATCGATTTGACTCCTAGCCGACTGCTCAGGCACAGAATAATAACTTAAAGGATAAATGAACAAGAGATAAAAACACAGTTTTTCTTTGTATTAAAAACAGTAAAAAAAAAGCAGAGAAGTCATTTATATTCGGAGTTTGGGTTCTCCATTGGAAATCAATCAAAAGTACAGTGAGAATAAGGTTGGTGTTGATACTGAGAGGGGGGTGAATCAGTATCAAGTATAATTTTAAAAAACTTTTCCAACTTATACTTAAACCATTCAATTATATCCAATGAGAAATGAACAATAGTATAAGAGT
>JZKD02S0263827.1:0-10590 GCA_000966675.3 Picea glauca
ATTCATAAGCATATCAACACCAATACACAGAGAACCAGACACAAAACCATGAATTTGAACCAATCTTCTTCTATTAATTCAAATATCAATACATGGGTGTTCTCTACACATCCCTCTGTTTGTTCTTTCTCTTCCTAGATTGATAATTGTCACAATGATACAATGAGGGTGTCTATATCCGTTTTCCCTCCTGCTCTCTAAAGATATCAAATCTAGAATTAAAATTCTACCTACTTGCATTAACTACTTTAAATGTTGTCTATCTACTTAAGGACGAGAGCTATCCGCTCAAGGTCCATTACAATATGCAAAGGCGCCTCCTCTTAAATGACTCATTTAATATTTTGTGCAACAGTTCCAAAGCATTTTCAAAATTTGTGTTGGCTTGTCCAACTGTCCTCCGCTTCCGTTCTGGCTCGCTTGATGTGTTGGCGATGCTCCTGCATCATACTCCCTCGCTTGAAAAAATTTCATGGCTCCTGTCCATGAGCTCCTACACGGTCTATCCATGCTTTTGTATCTCAACTTTAGTCTCCCAGCTAGCATCTTCCACTATATGATTCTTCCACTAGACTAGATACTCATAGTATTCTTTCCTTCTGGTCTTCTTGCTCACTCTTTGGTCCAGTATGCACTCCATCTGTGGCTTCTCTACAACTGGAAATTGTTTCATCCACTGGATCACTGGCTGCTCAGTTCCATTCTCTTCTTCTCCAGCCCTATATGGGTATAAATCTGCCACATTGAATATCAGAGATATTCCTATCCCATCGGGTAACTTATATCATAAGCATTTTCTCCGAATTTTCTCAAGACCTTACATGGCCCGATTTTCTTCATTTTCAATTTATTGTATGTTCCCCTCGGGAACCTTTCCTTTATCAAGTGTGCTAGAACCAGGTCACCAACTTCAAACTGAAGTTGTCTCCTATGCTGATCTGCTCTGCGCTTATATTCCTGGCTTGATTTCAGCAACCGCTCCTTCACCCTGCTGTGAAGTTCCTTCATCGCTTCAACGAACTCTTCTGCACTAGCGCTGCTAGTCGCAGTCTATCCTGAATTTCTCAATTCATAAACTCCTCTCGGCTATATCCCATAGACAACCTGAAATGGAATTTTACCTGTACTCCAATTTACTGAGTCATTATATGCGAACTCCCCCTATGGTAATATGTTATCCCACTGGCTATGGTGCTCCGCCACCAGGCTTCTCATCAAGTCTCCCAGACTTCTGTTGACCACCTTTGTTTGTCCATCTATCTGAGGATGATAAGTAGAAATAAACATCAAATTAGTTCCTAGTTTCTTCCATAGCGTCTTCCAAAAATGCCCTACGAATTTAGTGTCTCTGTCCAAAACTATGCTTTTCGGCAACCCATGAAGTCGAACGACCTCCTTGAAGAACAGATTTGTGATGTGAGTCGCATCGCTGGTTTTTTGGCATGGGATAAAATGTACCATATTGGAAAACCTATCCATGAACACAAAGACTGAATCAAATCCTCTTTGCGTCCTTGGCAATCCCAATATGAAATCCATGCTTATCGCCTCCCATGGCCTCTCTGGTATGGGCAATGGCTGATAAACCCCTACATTTTTCTTCCTCCCCTTTGAATGCTAGAAAATTATGCATCGGTATACCAACCACTTGACCTCTGACCACATTCCTAGCCAAAAGTATAACTCATTCAGCTTCGCGAATGTTTTTTCATGACCAAAATGTCCTGCTAAGCCTCCACTATGTTTCTCCTTTAATAGATTCTCCCTCATGGAGCAATTTGGAATACACAATTGATTGCCCTTAAAAAACAACCCTTCCTGGATTACATACTCTATCCACTGGCTTCTGTCTCTGAGAACTGGGTTCTTAGCTGCTTCATATGCTTCCTTAAAGTCTGGATCATGTCTGTACATGTCCCTGAGATCATCAAAACCTAAGGTCCTGACTTGGAACTCTTGCATCAGCAAACATTTCCTTCTCAAATCATTAGCCACTTTGTTAGCAGTACCTGAAATGTGTTTAATCACAAATGTGAAATTCTTCATATACTCTACCCATTTACATGTCTCTGATTCATCTTTTCCTGTTGAGTCACAAATTGTAATGCGTGGTTATCACTATATAAAACAAATTCTTTTGGGATCAAGTAATTCCTCCACTTCTTCAATGCCTATATGATAGAATAAAATTCCTTGTCATATGTGGAGTATTTCACCTTTGCCTCATTCATCTTCTCGCTGAAATATGCAATTGGTCTGTCTTCTTGACTCAAGACCGCTCCTATGGCAAACCCGCTTGCATCACATTTTACTTGAAATGTTTTCTGGAAATCCGGCAGCACCAAAATCGGTTGTTACGTGATCTTCCGCTTCAACAGATTGAATCTTTTCTCAGCCTCTGTTGTCCAATGAAAATATTTATGCCTTTTCTTCATTGTGTCCATCATTGGCGCTAATCCCACTGAAATTCCTGATGAATTTTTGGTAGAAACTAGCCAGTCCATGAAAACTCCTCACCTCGAATACATTTCTCGGTGATGGCTAATTCTTGATCACTTCTACCTTATCTGGATCCATCCTCAACTCATTTGTAGATATAACAAAACCCAGATAAATGAGCTTTGTCTTCATAAATGAAGATTTCTTCATGTTTATCAATAGCTTCTCCTGCTGTAGTTTCTTCATCACTGTAGCCAAATGCTTCAGATGTTCAGCCTTCGTCTTGCTGAAAATCAGTATATCATCCAGATATATGATGACAAATCTTTCGATGAAATCCTTCAGGACTTCATTCATCAACCTCATAAAAGTACTTGGTGCATTTGTCAAGCCAAACGGCATAAAAATCCATTCATACAAACCTTCGTTTGTCTTGAATATTATTTTCCACTCATCACCTTCCCTCATGCGAATCTGGTGATATCCACTCTTCAGATCAACCTTTGAAAATTATTTTTCTCCACTCAAGCAATCCATCAGATCATCCATCCTCGACAATGAAAATCTATACCTGATGGTTATTTTGTTAATCTCTCTCGAGTCGGTACACATTCTCCAGCCTCCGTCTTTCTTTGGACTGAGTATTGTCAGAACAACACATGGACTCAAACTTTCCTTGACCAATCCTTTGTCTAGCAACTCTTGAACCTGCTTCTTAACCTCTTCATTTTCTTGCGGCATTAACCTGTATGCGGCTTTATTCAGCAAACTGGCTCCTGGTATGAGATCAATATGATGACTCGCACTCCTCATTGGTGGAAATGAACGAGGTAATTCATCCACCACAATGTTAGAAAACTCTTCCAGTAGTTCCTGAATCTCCTCTGGTAGATCATCCACTCCAGTGCTAGTCAGAATAATTCTCGGCTTTCTGACCACAAAGAATCATGGATCTTCTTTCTTCTTCACCTTTGTAAGAATCTCCTTCCCACTCATGAGAATTACTGCGTTGCTTACTTCCAGCTTCATCTCCTTATCCTTTATCGGAAGCAACATGTGTGTCCTCCCGTTCTTCTCTAGGGTATATGTGTTCATCCTCCCATCATGAATCACATTTCTATCATATTGCCATGGTCTACCCAGCAATAGATGACATACATCCATAGGAATGAAATCACATAGTATTTTATCATTATATCCTCCTATATTGAATTCAACCAAGCATTGTTTAGCAACAGTTACCTGGTGTCCTTTCTGTAGCCACGAAACTCTGTATGGGCTTGGATGATCAGTCGTCTCTAGATCCAGCTTCTCTACCATCTCGGTTGAAACCAAATTATCTGTGCTACCACTGTCCACAATGACCTTGCATACCCTATCCTTGGTTTTGCAAGTTGTTCTGAAAAGTCTGGTCCTTTGAGATGAACTCTCCACCTCCTTCTCAGATGTCAAAAGGACTTTTCGCATCATAAGCGATCTTTCGCCTTCTGCATCTTCGGTCTCAACATCCTGCCTCTAATCTTTGGTGATGAGATCTTCTCCAACGTCCTTCCTTTTCTCTAGACACTCATAAGACTTGTGCCCATTCTTTCCGCATGTGAAGCATGTGATTACTCCACCTCTTCCTCTTCCTCTGCCTCTAGTACAAGGAAAAGTGTTTTTGTCAGCATATCCCCTACTATGTTCATTATGTTGCCCTCTCTACTCAACATATGGCCCTCGCTGTGAGGTTCCACCTCTTTCTACTTTACCCTGAGGTTTCTTCCATTCCTCCTTGGGATTCTGAGTTCTTTCCTGGGCAACTGACTTGCCTCTGGGTTGACTTTTGCCTCGGCCCCTCTGACTCTGTTTTCGACTCAGCTTCTCTTCAACTTTCAGAGCCATTTGATAAGCATCCTCTACTGTTCTGATGGTTACCATGCTCATCTCATCTTGGATATCGTATCTCAGGCCATTCATATACCTGGAAACCTTCTCATCATCACTCTCCCGATGACCTGCTCTAATGTTCAGTCGATAGAATTCTTCAATGTATTCTTTAACTGTCATCAGCTTCTGTCTTAGGTTTTGCATCCTCCTAAACAGAGTAATTTGGTAGTCTCTTGGGATGAACTTTGCCTTCAACTTTGCAATCATTCGATCCCAACTTTTAATTTTCTACTTACCCTTGCAGCGTCTATATACTTGTAGTTCGTCCCACCATAATGCTGCGTGGCCCTTCAATCTCATGATAGCATGCCTGACCTTATTATCCTCTTTGACCTCTTCATAGTCGAAGTAAGTGTCAAGAGATCTAATCCAATCTAGAAGCTCTTTTGCATCCAAATTTCCCTCGTAAATTGGAATCTCCATCTTTGCTCTTGCACCCATCCTGGCAATAGCTTTAATCAAACGTTCGTTTGATGCGTCTTCAGCTACAACTTCCTCCTCATGTTCAACCTCAATCTCTCTCTCGGAATCACTGAGATTCTCGGCACTAGCTGTGCGTCTTCGCGCTGTCTCCATGTCCTCGAGTCTCGCTCAGAGATCACGCATTTTCCTTTCTATGGCTGGATCTACCATCTGTCTGCCTCTTCTTCGCACCTCCCTATCCTCTGGATTAGGTGATTGCCTTTCTCTCCTTGGCGGCATGGTGAATTTTCCTCTTCCCTGCTATAAAAAGAAAATAAATCTTCTGAGCTCTGATACCACTTGACGACGATGCATCCCCTTCACTACCCGCAGGTCAGAAGTTCCACACGCGCACACAGGATATTCTTCTTCTCACGGCCTGAAGAACTCTTGAATAGCTCTTCTGTTTCCCTGTCAGGAAAATCTGCACCCACAGATATCTTCGCACAATTCCCCTTGCTTCAATTATCGGGAAAATAGGAACTCGTGACTTCGCGAGTCTAATGGTCGATCACTAGGCTCTCGAATCCCCGAGACCCGATGGCCAGTCAACTCTGACTTCCTCCTGTCGGAAATTTTGTTATCACGATTTTTCTACTCATGATACCAAGCAGCTCGCATTACCAACTCCCGATGCCCGATACGCCAAAAACTCCGACGCGCACGTGCAAGTTGACATTTTCACTTCCCGTTACTTCTATCGGGATTTCAGAATTTGTGGGATTGCGAATCCTGATGTCAATGGATTCGGGACTTGTCTTTTCCCGATCCCTGATATGGTACGCCACCTGTCCTCCACTAACTCTTGGTGTGGCCCACACAACTCTCCCGTCGGGATTTCGCGTTTTGCGATTCCAAACTATAAGAGCAGCTTACCTCTGAAATCTCCGATGCCCGAACTTCGACTTCTTTGGATCTTCTGAAACGTGTCCTGAACAATGGATGGTTCTGGGTCTGTTGGGATATCGCAGATCATGATATCGCAATTCCTATTGCAACAACTTGACGCTTCGACTCGTGAATCCCCGATATGCAATGTCACGTGTAGATCTGACGGTCCTTATGACTCGGATCGACGGCTCTGCCTCTCCTGAGCTTTAAAATTTCGGACGTTCTCGCCGTAACCTCCTTACACCTCCACAAGATCTAATGGCCCTTAGAACTTCACGGGATCTCCCCAAAGGGTTTCGACCATCCGTTCTCCCTTTATTGATCCACCGAATGACTAAGTGTTCCTCTGTGGAACCCGTCCACTTGCGCGTAACTTGCGACACTTCTTGCAAGCCTTCCAAGAACAATTTTACTACACGGTCCTTCGACAAACTTGAAGGCCTATCCTTCCTAAGATTTTCCCTATGACTCCAAGTCCTCAGATAGAAACCCTTTTCTTGCACTCCTTGCGACAACTCTTCAACCTCAACCCAGCGTTGAAGTCTTTTGACTCTGCGCACACCTACAATAGTAGTCTCTCAACAATTCCCTCAGGTTCACAAACCTGAAGCTTCACTGGCCTGTGCACTCCTTGCACGGCTCCTATGCCCAACTACACCTTTGGGATGAATGAGACAAAAGTTATCTCTATCTGAACCTTCTGTCAACGCACTCCTTGTGGACAATTCTACTGCACTCCTTCCAGGAATCTTTGGCTCAAATAGAGAAACAATTGAAACTCATTCCCTCACTCCTTCGACTTCAATTCAGCTATGAAATTGTATACACAGCATATAAAATCAAGTGTATGATAGGAAATAAACATTCATAATCATATCAACACCAATACACAGAGAACCAGACACAAAACCATGAATTTGAACCAATCTTCTTCTATTAATTCAAATATCAATACATGGGTGTTCTCTACACAGCTCTCTGCTTGTTCTTTCTCTTCCTGGATTGATAATTGTCACAATGATACAATGAGGGTGTCTATATCCATTTTCCCTCCTGCACTCTAAAGCTATCAAATCTAGAATTAAAATTCTGCCTACTTGCATTAACTACTTTAAATGTCGTCTATCTACTTAAGGAAGAGAGCTATCTGCTAGAGGTCCATTACAATATGCAAAGGCGCCTCCTCTTAAATGACTCATTTAAGATTTTGCACAACAGTTCCAAAGAATTTTCAAAATTTGTGTTGGCTTGTCCAACTGTCCTCCGCTTCCACGCTGGCTCACTTGATGTGTTGGCGATGCTCCTGCATCATTGGACAACCAATCTTGGAGAATCCTTTTATAAATCTCCTATAGTATCCTACTAATCCCATAAAGGATCTGATGTCTGAGACATCCTTTGGGGAAGGCCATTCCATGATAGACCTGATCTTGTCAGGATCTACTACTACCCCTTCCTCGAACAAAACATGTCCCAAGTAATGTATTTGCTTCTTAAAGAAGTCACATTTGTTGAACTTAGCATAGANATTCCAAACTATAAGAGCAGCTTACCTCTGAAATCTCCGATGCCCGAACTTCGACTTCTTTGGATCTTCTGACACGTGTCTTGAACAATGGATGGTTCTGGGTCTATTGGGATATCGCGGATCGTGATATCGCAATTCCTATTTCAACAACTTGACGCTTCGACTCGTGAATCCCCGATATGCAATGTCATGTGTAGATCTGACGGTCCTTATGACTCGGATCGACGGCTCTGCCTCTCCTGAGCTTTAAACTTTCGGACGTTCTCGCCGTAACCTCCTTACACCTCCGCAAGATCTAATTCCCGTTAGAACTTCACGGGATCTCCCCAAAGGGTTTCGACCATCCGTTCTCCCTTTATTGATCCACCGAATGACTAAGTGTTCCTCTGTGGAACCCATCCACTTGCGCGTAACTTGCGACACTTCTTGCAAGCCTTCCAAGAACAATTTTACTACACGGTCCTTCGACAAACTTGAAGGCCTATCCTTCCTAATATTTTCCCTACGACTCCAAGTCCTCAGATAGAAACCCTTTTCTTGCACTCCTTGCGACAACTCTTCAACCTCAACCCAGCGTTGAAGTCTTTTGACTCTGCGCACACCTACAACAGTAGTCTCTCAACAATTCCCTCAGGTTCGCAAACCTGAAGCTTCACTGGCCTGTGCACTCCTTGCACGACTCCTATGTCCAACTGCACCTTTGGGATGAATGAGACAAAAGTTATCTCTATCTGAACCTTTTGTCAATGCACTCCTTGTGGACAATTCTATTGCACTCCTTGCAGGAATCTTTGGCTCAAATAGAGAAACAATTGAAACTCATTCCCTCACTCCTTCGACTTCAATTCAGCTATGAAATTGTATACACAGCATATAAAATCAAGTGTATGACAGGAAATAAACATTCATAAGCATATCAACACCAATACACAGAGAACCAGACACAAAACCATGAATTTGAACCAATCTTCTTCTATTAATTCAAATATCAATACATGGGTGTTCTCTACACAGCTCTCTGCTTGTTCTTTCTCTTCCTGGATTGATAATTGTCACAATGATACAATGAGGGTGTCTATATCCATTTTCCCTCCTGCACTCTAAAGCTATCAAATCTAGAATTAAAATTCTGCCTACTTGCATTAACTACTTTAAATGTCGTCTATCTACTTAAGGAAGAGAGCTATCTGCTAGAGGTCCATTACAATATGCAAAGGTGCCTCCTCTTAAATGACTCATTTAAGATTTTGCACAACAGTTCCAAAGCATTTTCAAAATTTGTGCTGGCTTGTCCAACTGTCCTCCGCTTCCATGCTGGCTCACTTGATGTGTTGGCGATGCTCCTGCATCATTGGACAACCAATCTTGGAGAATCCTTTTATAAATCTCTTATAGTATCCTACTAATCCATGATAGACCTGATCTTGTCAGGATCTACTACTACCCCTTCCTCGAACAAAACATGTCCCAAGTAATGTATTTGCTTCTTAAAGAAGTCACATTTGTTGAACTTAGCATAGAGATGATGCTCTCTTATCACTTGCAACACCAGTCTAATATGTTCTTCATGTTCTTCTCTATTCTTAGAGTAGATTAATATGTCATCAATAAAAACTATTACAAATTTATCTAAAAATTTACTGAGTACATTGTTCATTAAGCACATGAAAGTGGCAGGGGCATTGGTTAACCCAAATGGCACTACCACAAACTCATAGTGACCATACCATGTCCAGAAAGTGGTTTTATGGATATCTTCACCCTTGATTCGGACTTGATGGTATCCCGATCTCAAGTCAATCTTTGAGAAAATAGACGCGCCTCCCAACTGATCGAATAGATCATCAATCCTGGGCAAGGGGTACTTTCTCTTTATGGTTACTTTAATGAGTTGTCTATAATCTATGCACAGTCTAAGGGTGCCATCCTTATTTTTCACAAATAGGACTGGTGCTCCCCATGGGGACACGCTGGGTCAAATATAACCCTTATCGATCATTTCTTTCAATTGTAATTTGAGTTCCACTAACTCAAGTGTGCTCATCCGGTAGTGTGTCCTACACACCGGTAGCGCTCCTGGTGCAAGCTCTATCGAGAAGTCAATGTCTCTTCTCAGAGGTAGACCTGGTGGCTCTTCTGGAAACACATCTTTGTATTCTCTTGGGATAGGGTGATCCTTAGGGCTTGGTTTATCACCTTCGATTTTTTTCGACACCTGTATTGCATATAGGGGACATCCCTTTCGGAAATAATTTCTCATTTGCAGGGCTGATATTTGCCTCACCGAGACCGGTTTTCGGATCCCTTGGAGGGTTATCTTTTTTCCTTCTTTTCTCACACATTCTAAGGTTTTATGGTAACAGTCCATTATGGCTTTATGGGCGTCCAACCAGTTCATACCAATCAAAAGATCGTATGATCCCAGGGGTAATACATTAAGGGTTGCTTGGGTGGGAAATTCACCCAACATTAATTGGCAGGCTGGTATGACCTCTACTACCCTTCTTTTGGCGCTAGTGGCTAACTATACCAACCATGGCTTGGTTTGTTTTCATGGCTATAACTTACACCTTTCAACAGCTCTAGGGGATATATAACTCAAGTTTGAACCAGGGTCAATCAAAATAGACACTAGATGGTTGAAAACCATACCTTCCATTTCCACCACTGACGCTTGGTGGTCAGCTTGGTTATTATCCAAGGTTGCATAAATCTGCAGCACACTCCTTGCCACATCATTGACTGTGGTAGCTTCCTGAATGTTATAAAATTTCCGACTGTTCTTTTGTCGGTGTGGACAATCTCTCAGGAGATGCTCTTCTCTGCAACCCCAACATTTCAGAGGTTCTCTCTTTGGGTTATCAGTCTTCACTGGTATAGGTCCATAAGTTTTATTTCCGCCCGATGAGGGAAAGTTCTACTGGAGTACACTCCGGGCTGGAAATTTCATTCTGGGGTTCTTCTTGTAGTTCTTAAATCCTAAGGATTTGATCCCCTTTTTCTGAAATCTCGAACCACTCTTATGTTTACAGTCTCCACGAGACTCTGCCTGATGTCCATATTGTTCATGACAATATGTCTCCTTTTGAATAGTGTCTTCTAAGGTTTTTGGCTTGTCAAATTCAATTTGGTTCCGGTATTCCTTGGGTAGCCCACTGATGAAGCGTTGCGCCTTCACCTTCTCTGCTTTGATGTAGGGTACATATCTCAATAAGTCGAGGAATTGTTTGACATATTCCTCTATAGTGAGTTGCCCAAGTTTGAGTTCATAAAACTCTTTAGCCTTCTCGTCGAAATATCTTTCTAACAAATACTTCTTCCGGAAGTACTTTTCAAATTGT
>JZKD02S0263849.1:17330-44205 GCA_000966675.3 Picea glauca
GAGTGACCTCTAGTAACCTTGTTTACCCCTCTTTGGCCCTGGCTATAGTCTAACGGGGCGGTTTAGACCATTAAGCCTCCTCTCTGGAGCTCCTATTTGGAAAGGGACATTACAACTTGATAGTCCCCAAAGATCGTGCCCTTCTTCACCAAGTGTCCACATACCTTCGATACACTCATCAACATTATTTCCTTAATAACATGGACAACACATAATCCATCACATTGCCAAATTGCATTGTACTCCGTTGAAGACTATTATACAACATCTTATCGATCCTCCACCGTACTCGACTAGACATCCTTGGTCCTACTAATCTACATGCTAGTACACCATCTTAACCATCTCGTGACTACCACCCACAAGTCCATCATTGAGGCTACCAAAATATATAGACTCATCATGCACCCATATCCAAGTTTACTCGACATACCATTCATCATGGCAATACCAATGACATATAATCAAGTTGGGTCCTTACATATACCCTTTTCACACAAAGTATTTCTTTGATTCGTAATATATTGTTAGCAAAACCCTACGCATAACTTGGAATTTTTAACAATTGTTCTTTAATAGTACATTAAAAACCAGAGAGACTCAGGAAAAAAATTAAAGGCCACATACAAAATGTAGTGTTTCTTAACCCTTGAAAATTAAAACACAACTAGGTATACATAGAATATAATTGTCGATTAACTAGAAACACGAGATAATCAGATAAAATATGTAAAGATACCCTTGTATATTGATAATGTGAAAAAAAATACAATGTTCACTTGCCTCTTAGGGTGGGGTGACCTTCCATTGAGAAAATCTCCAAATACACAACACAAGACGGACATTGTAATCCCAAACCGTAAATGTATTTAGTCCATATCCACATAAACATGGCACACTTTCAATTAAATTGACAACTGCAAAGGTAATATTAAAGTCTTTAAAACCCGGGCCATTCTATGAGAGGCTCCAAATCCCGAACTGCTCTCTCTCATAATGGGCTAGCAAAGAGTATTTAATGCAACAAATGTGGCTACAGTTCTATACTCGATGTTAACCTCGAAGTGCTCCATCACTAAGTTACAATACATGTTTATGATGTGTACTCTTTTGACTCATTAAGCTATGGTGTGTATAACTACTTTTAATAACATGAGCACAAGTACAAAGTATTTTGTTTACCATCTATCAAAATTTTAAGTTCATTATTCTCTATCAAATTTATATGCAAAATTGGTATCATATATATCAATTTAGATAAGATGGAAGTTTAGCAGGTTGAATTTAGTTGGTTGAAAACATTAGAGTTAGAATATCCCTTTGAAGTCACAAGTAGTTGTCCATTAGTGGTTGTCTCATTCTCCTAAAATGTGTGATAAAGACAATTCTAGCTTGAAAGATCTCCTTATCAATATTGCCAAGGTGAATTATGAACAAAATAGTGAAGACTTGAAGGAAATTATTTTGGTCAAGAAGGAAGGAAAAGGAAAGTACCCATGTTGTTTAATTCAACATGGAAGCAAGTTTTCTAGCCAATGCATCTCGGAGGATGGGACTTGAAGGATTTGGGGTTTTTCTCTCGATCTCTAACGACCAAGTCATCATGGGAATTAATTACCAGAAAAGGAATATGGCAATAGGTTTACTACACTGAATACATCACACCAATGCCTCTTATAGAATGGATCAAAATCCCCTCCAAAACTTACAAAGGTGCCTCACTATTATGGTGCTCAATAGTCAAAGCATTTCTAAGGATAGTAAAACACCTCAATTGATAAGTTTGGAACGAAAGTAGTGTTATGTTAGGAGGGGGCCATTAGAGAGGTCGAGATCTGGACTTTAAAATGATTGATGAGCTAAATATGAACATCAATGTGTTGTTGGGTTTGGCATTAGACCACTAGCTAGATCCAAGATTCAACAGTTGGAAAAGAGTAGGGGAGGTGGGTATTCCACATTTATTAATCCCACAGTGGGAAAATCTTAACTAGAAACTAAGAAACTCTAGAAACTATTGACAAAAGAGGAGGATTTTTTTAAATGGAGTAGAAATGTAGCTTTTGGATATTTCTTTGTAATATTTAATAGGCTATGGCATTACCTTCCAAGAAAATTTCCAAGGCCAATAGAAAAAATGGTGGGGATGGATATGGTCACTAAAGAGCCTCTAAAGGAAACAAATATGTATCAAATTGGCAATGGAAAAAAACATTATGAGATGGGATAGGTTGCAAAAACACAAGGTTAAAGGCCTAACTATATGTTATATGTGTAGAGAGAATGGTGAATCCACTTAGCATATGTTTAGAGATTGTAATTTTGCACTAGTTATTTGGTTCATCATCAAAGAAGCACACACATGTATCAAAGATTGAGAAGGTGTTGGTATAAAACAAGTCCTAGAGGATTGGAACTCAGAATACAATGGAGGGTCATACATTTTGGCCCTTCCAATATTCTATATCTGAATTGTTGTTTGGTTATCTAGAAATGACAACGTTTTCAAAAATTCAAGATACTCCTTTTGTCATTTTTTTTGTAAACTAAATCTCACTCTAAGTCTTCTCCCAAAAATCTACATTTAATGTTGACTATAGAAGAGTAATTCATATCAATTTGGATCACTTTGGCCTTATTGGATTCTTTGATGGGAGCATCCATAAGGAATATGATATCTGAGAATGCTAAAGGAGTTAGTAATATAACTAAAGAGCACAAGATATTATTTAGTTTTGGGTTAGGAGTTTTTCACAAACGACAATGTTGAGATAGCAGTCCCACACCACATAATGAGTATAATGGTTGAATGAGGAATAAGGAACTTGAAGGTCTATGGTGACTTCCAATTGATTTTCAATCGTTCATAGGTAAATCTTGGGTAAAACAATTCATTATTCTCCCTTACGTAATCAAAGATTCTAGAATGACTCTACTCTATGAATATATTTCATTGAAGATATGTATTGAAACAAAAAATTGAGAAGCTGATAAGTTAGTCGAAGAAGAGATAGAGATACCTCAATGGCACTTAGAATTCTGGGAATCGAAGGAAGGGATCTTCAAAGTACACACATCTAGGTTCATGCCCTATTGTTCTAAAAATATATTTCAAGAAGAAGAAAAAAACAAGTACAAATAAAGTTTAGAGAGAGTAGCATTAAGATCTCCAATTGGTTGAGGGTAAGGAGCACAAAGATCTCTAACCGAACCTTGTTGCTAACAATAGAAGAAAAAAAAACTAGTAATATAAGTGTGTGTCTTTTATGTTGAGTCATCACTATCATGAAAAGGAGATTTATGGACTTTTTTATTTTCATAATGGATAAGAGAAAATAATGATCTTTGTGACTCATTGAAGATGCAATAATATCTACTTCAAGTCTCATAATCTATTAGTCATCTAAAATTCATGTGGTTTTCTAATTACATCACATTGTAGTATGATCTACAAATTTGTTGATGTTAGGAAATATGGTGGTCTAACTCCATGCAACACCAGTGAGAGAAGAATAATTAAAATTGTTCCAAGGGGAAGTTAAAACCATGTGATAGTATCATGTACTTACGAGTAGTGATGTTCCCATCTCCTATTTAGAGGTAGTGTCTGTAATAATGATGCCTTCTCATTGAAGTGATATCTTGTATACTTGAGAGCTCTGTAAAATCTTTCTTTGATCCCTATCTTCTCAAGTAAAGATGCACATTGTCCATACCAATTCTGTATGATCCCTTATTCATATAGCTTCATTGATGATTGAGGAGCTATATAAGGGTCTCTATTTTGTCCAATTGTTGCATCAAGTAAATATCTTAGTTTGTGGAGTTGTTTACTTTGTGGGAAACTATGAGCCTTACACTCCAATACCATGATACATATTATATTTTCTTGGCCTTATCACCTTTAAATATGTTCTCTATGGGGTTTGAACATAGGTATGCCTAAGATAACCTATGACTTTCACCAATTCACTTTACCCATGTCGACAATTTGTAAAGAAATGTCACTAATATAGTTGAAATATGCTCGTGGGATCTAGGTTTTAAAGTCAACTAAAATAATTGCTAGTAAAATTGGCTCGTTGACATATACAATTTTGGAAAACATAGAAATAAGAACTCTTTCTACACAAACTCAAGTATAACTTCAAATTCTAAAACCCCAAACTTCACAACCACATAAAATTATTGATAATATTAAAGTGTGAAAAAAATGTAAATGTACCTTAACATATTGCAACTAGAGTTATATTACAAATTTAGTTATATATAATTTGTTCTCCATATTGATATTGAGAATCAAGTTATCCCCACACGTGACCTTATCCCCATTCACTTAAATTCAACAAGACAGAAGTCGTATTTAAATGTGTCTAGTGCAGTCAGGCTGAAAAGTAAAAGGACATGCTTTCCCTTCAGTTCATTGGCCAAAAAGAAACCGAGAAAGGTAGGGAAATCACAGAAAACACAACAAAAGTTGCGTCTAAGTCTTATCTTGTCAGCCACCCGTGCGCAAAACAGGCTTTCACACTCATCGGAAATTGTCACTGGATCAAAGGTGTGTTCAATTCAATATTTCAAAGGTATCATCTCCGATTGTGATATTCAAAACTTATTTTTTTAATAGGGTAAAGTCTATAATATTGAGTTGTCAACTTGCATTGAGTAAAACAATTACTCGATGATGGAGTTGTCAACTTGCACTGAGTACAACTACTACTAGATGATAGATTTGTTAACTTGCACTGAGGATAATCATTGTTAGATGAAAGAGTTGTCAACCTGTATTGAGGATAACCATTACAAGATGATATTCATGATTGTGGGTTGATTCATCATCAATATTCAAGGAAAAACATGTCACATGAAATGATCTATTGATTCTCCATAAGGGGGTAGGTTCCACCCCTATCCAATGGACCTTATTCAAATAGGATGACCACATACAACAATTAACTAACTCCTAGGTAGCCTAAAGTAGGGAGGTTAGGGTAGGACCCTAACATGTCCTCCCCCTTCGAAAGAAAGATTTCCATCAAGGATAAAGATGAGGAAATTGTTGCAGGATCGTGGTTGGTTATCATGTGGCATCTTCAAGTGACATGCCTTTCCATTGGATCAATACTCCATTGATCATGCAATTGCATAATTGACACTCTTTGTATCCAATACAACTTTCGACTAAATCCAAATGGAGCCTTCTTCATCAAGTTCGGGTGAGATGGTTTGCACTTTGTACTTCAATCCCATGACCTTCTTTAGACAACACACATGAAACATTTAATGTATCTCGGAGTGGGTTGGTAGAGCCAATTTGTAGGCAACTTATCCGATGTGTTGGATGATCTCATAGGGTCCATAGAAGTTGGGTGCTAATTTTTGAGGTGTTTTGTCTTTGAGTGATGTTTGTTTATAAGGTTGAAGGTGAAGAAACGCCTAGTCTCCTACTACAAGTGAATGTTTAGAGTGATGTTTGTATGTTTGTTTCTTCATTCTAGATTAAACCATAACCAAATTGTCCTTTAAGATGTGGAGAATGTCTTCTCTAGTGTGGAGTGTGTGATACATTGCCTAAAACTTAGAAGCACCTGGTAAATATGAAATGATTGAGAATTAATTTTGGCCATAAACTACTTCATATGGGGTCATTTTGTTAGGTCCATGAGAAGAGGCATTGTACCACCATTCTACTAGGGGAAGCCATTGTTCCCATTGGTGTGGTTTTTATGAAATAAAGCATCTCAAATATGCTTGTAGGTACTTGTTGACCACTTCAATTTGACCATCTATTTAAGGGTGATATGCAATACTCATTTTTAGCTAGGCACCATGTAGTTTAAATAGCTCCTGCCAAAATTTGCTAGTGAAGATAGGGTCCCAATCCGATATGATGGAATTGGGCATGCCATGTAATTTAAAAATATTTTCAAGGAATATTTAGGAAATCGAGGAGGGGGTAAATGTATGTGATAAGGCACAAAAATGACACATTTAAAGAGAGTCCAACTACCACCATGATCATGGATTTATTTCTCGGCTTCGGAAATCCCACTATAAAATACATATTAATGTCATCACATATGTGTGTTGGGATTAGTAGTAGTTTCAATGCTCTTGGTATCTTTGTTGTATCCCATTTGTCTCTTTGGAAAGTGTCATAGGTTGCCACAAAATCCTGGTTGTCAATTTTCATGCCCTCCCAAAAGAATGAGTGACTTAGTTCATTCATATGTTTTATGAAATCCAAAGTGATCGACTATAGGTGATGAATGAAATTCCTATAATATTATTTGTTTTAAAGAATAATTATTTACTAGAACAATGCATCCTTTATATCACAATGTATCTAGCTACCATGTATACCACTTAGGAGGGTTGGGATCTTTCTAAATCTTGTGGATGAGTTGAATGATAGCGTCATTTGCCAACCAATCTTGACTGGCTTCCTCAATCCAACTTGGAATAGGTAAAGATAAGGTGAAAAGGGATCCATCCTCCTCAAATTGAAGGGTATAAGGAATCACTACCACATTTTGTTTACCTTTCTTATAGATAATTTCATATTCATACTCTAATAGCTTGGTGGCCTTTATGTTTCTTTGGTGAGGATAACCTTTGTTCAAGAAAGCATTCTTTTTTAGTAATGGGGTTAAGGGAACAACAATATTTCCATATTTTCTTAACAAAATTCTTGTAGTAACCTAGAAGTGCTAAGAATCCATGCAAGCTCTTCAGGGTTTTGGGATGGGGCCAATCTTGCATAGCTATGAATTTCTTGAGATCAACTCATACTCCCTTGTGGATTACAATGTGACCCAAGTACTCAACCTATAAAGCCCCAAAAGAACATTTGAATCATTTTATGAATAACCAGTGATCACATAGGAGTTGCAGTGTTATATCAACATGCTCTATGTGGTATTCTCGTGTTTTGTTGTAGATCAAAATATCATCAAAGAATACCAACACAAAATTGTGTAGGAATGGGTGTAATATCTTGTTCACGAGGCTTTTGATGGTGTTATACCAAAATTTTCCACACCATTTGCATTGTGAGATGGCTTAGTCCTTGTTCCTAACTTGCAGGCTTAAATCCCAATTTTTCTCATCAAAGCCACTTAAAAAACAATGTTTTTGCTTATATCTGCAGGTCACCTTTGTGCAACATGCAGACCTCCATGACTTGCTAGTGTACAACCCACAGATGCCCTCAAAAAATGTGAAAAATAAAATAATTCCACATTTTCAGGCGGGGATTTTGGTTGGGATCGTTTCCCAACCTCTATGAGCTCGTACCAAACATAATTCAACCTCCTTAACTTATTGAAAATGGTATAAAGGCACCTTTGGGGGCATGGATCAGGAGGAAAACCTAGGTGAAATGTTATGTTGAAGAAATTGTAAGTCTCTCTATTCCCCTTCATCCTCTGAGTAGCATCCCTTTAACCTGGAACCCTTGTTCCAACTTTCCTTCATTTTCATTATATGACCATAAGGCGTGTTCCTATCCTTATTGGGTCATCCAAGGAAGGGAAATCTTGTTGAGTGATGCTTGAAGGACCTTTTGGAGGAACATGGGGGGTTGGATTCGAGGCAGTGTTGGCAGTTGGAGTCAGGTCATAACCACTTCCTTTATCGTTTCTAATAAAGAGTTATATTTTCCCCATACTTGTGTAGTACTGATTCAATGTGTTTATGTATGTCTAATAATCCTTCATATTTGAATCTATCTATCAGTTACTTGATGATTTTATGCTATTAGTACCTTGTTGCAACACTTTATCAATCCTCTTTTGCAGGTTAACTCAAGCGGGAGTCAAGAGCAGTACCAGGGTCGAGAGCGGGGAATGACACCGGACAACCTTATATCATGAATATGAAGAGGCTCATGATTTGTTGATCATTAGACTAAGAAGATGAATTTGATTCTATTCTATATCTATTCCTGCTCATTCATTGATCATTAGAGTTTATCTTAATAAATACGTTGAATATGAATTAGACGCAAGTGTTCCAAATTCCGAAAATCAATACGTTTCAATTCATTCGACCTATTAATATTATGGTTCAAATTTTAAAGATACAAGGTGTGAAACTTTCTTCCCTCTTTGATAAAGTAGTTATTTCATTACAAGTCTTATGTGTGGGTTAGGGTTTTGTCTTTCACTTGGTCAATCTCTACTATGAAATGAACCAAAGTCACGGGGGAAAAATCCCATAACAGAATTGGCAACCATACTAGGGATCTCTTCTCCTAGTTTGGGTCGGTCTTAGGGTTTCTTGTTTTCTCTTGGTTTTGCTGATTTTTCTTATCTTCTAGACTTTCTTTCCATAGCATTTTCTATCTAGAAACTTTGTTCCAAAATTTGTTGGAAGCCTCATTTTGGGTTGAATGTAGGACTAAGCCATCTCACAATGCAAATGGTGTGGAAAATTGTGGTATAACAAAGGGTTGATAGAGAATTGCAAAGGCCAAAAGGAATCACTAAAAACTCATAATGATTTTCATGTGTCCGGAAAGAGGACTTAGGGATGTATGCCTCTTTCATATTGATTTGGTGGTAGCCAGAATGAAGGTCAAGTTTAGTGAAAAACTTGGCTTAATGAAGTTCATGCAAGAGGTCATCACTAACTGGTATAAGACATTTGTTTTTCATGGTCAAATTACTCAAAACCCTAAAATCATGACACATGTACCAAGTACCTTTATTAATATCATGACCAACAATGATGAATACGGGCTAGTACTGGGACGTATGACTCTCACCTCCAACAATTACTAAATGATCTTTTCAATTTCATTTATCTATGCAAAAGTGTGCCAGTAAGGATGCAGATTGTGTGGTTGACTACCTTGAATGAGGGGAATACCATGGTCACCTTCCTCATGTGAAGGTGCTAAACCTTTTGGAATTTCAAATACCTATGGATGCTTAGAGAGAACTAGTTTCAAATCAGGATGAATCTCTTGTGGCATGGTGTCAACTATTTGTATGACAATAAATTATGCAATAACACCTGAGTGGTATTTCTTCAACAACTTCTCCATACGATGAGAGGTGATAATTTCAGGAGTTTGTGTGGACACTTTGTTCCAACTTGATGCATGCACTATTGAGTACAATAGTTCTTTGATTCTTGTAGTTGAGAGATCTATAGGATCTACACCTTCCCAATTGGAACCTCCTAAACAACCCCTTGCTTCAAAAATCAAGTTACATACAGAGAAGACAATGTTATAGCACCAAACATTAGGCCATATAGGTGAGAAGGGCCTACAGGCCTTGAAAAACAAAAATATTGTTGATGGATTGAATGATTGTTATCTTGAATTTAATTTTTGCAAGCATTTCATATATGGAAAACAAAAAGTGTTCAAATTAGTCTAGTTCGCACAAATTTTCTAGGTTGTTAGACTTAATTCATTCTAATATATTTGGTGTAGTTAAAATTCCTTCAATTTCTAAGGCTTTGTATTATGTGTCATTCATTGATGATTATTATAGAAGGGCATGGATATATATTTTCTTAGAATAAATATGAGGTTTTTAGTTAGTTTAAGGAACTTAAAGCTCTCTTGGAGAATCACACTAGTAGGAAGATTACGATGTTGAGAACTAATAATGGCAGTCAGTTTTGTTATGCAGAGTTTTATAAGTTTTGCAAGGAGAATGGAATTGAAAGACATTAGACAGCTCCATATACCCTCAACAGAAAGGAGTTGCAGAATGGATGAATAGAATGTTGATGGAGAGAGTTAGGAGTATGCTTAGTCAAGTCAGATTAGAGAAGAATTTATAGGCAGAAGCAGATCATACCTCATATTACTTGATTAACATGTCTCCCACATTAGTTCTTGTGGATAAGACCCTTATGGAGGATTGGATGGGAAAGAAACCCTCAATTCAACATCTTCGTGTTTTTGGTTGTGAGGCATATGCTCATGTGCCTAAGGAGAAGCGATCGAAGTTGGATAACAAGGCAATGAAATGTATCTTCATTGGATATGGTGTTGGTGTGAAAGGGTACAAGCTTTGAGATCTTGTGGCTGGAAAAGTTTTGTATTGTAGGAACATTGTTTTCATAGAAGTTAAGTCTTCTCCCACAATGGTGTAGCCAAAAGAGGATGAGAGTAAGTTAGTGATTCATCTACCACTCAAGATCGAGAAAATTGAACCAGAAAATGAACAAGAAGTTCATGATGGACTTGACGAGGAGGAGGGCTTAAAGAGTTCAAAAGAGGAGGAAAAAACTCCACCTAAAACTTTAAGGAGGTCCACTCAACAAAGAAGGCAAGTAGATAGGTATAATTATACTCAATCCGATTTTAGATGTATATTTTCTTTATCTGCTAACACTGATGAACCTAGGATAGTGAAAGAGACAATGGAGATGGAAGATAAGGAGTCCTGGAGAATGTCCTTGGATGAGGAAATGGCTACACTAAGAATGAATGATACATGGGACTTGGTCCTATTGCGCGATGGAAATAAACCTGTTGGATGTAAATGGGTGGTCAAAATGAAGATTGGTTTAGATGGTAATGTTGAAGAGCATAGGCAAGCTTGATTGCAAAAGGATATTTCCAGGTTGAGATGATAGACTTTGGTGAGATCTTTTCTCAATTTCTAAGTTAACATTTATTTGGTTCTTATTATATGTAGCAACAACCTTTGATTTAGAGATCGAACAAATGGATGTGAAAAAATCATTCCTGCATGGTGACTTGAAGAAAGAGACATATATGACACAATCGAAGCACTATGTTGACAAAGGTAAAGAGTCTTTGATTTGCAAGTTAAAAAAGTCTTTATATGGTCTCAAACAGTCTCCTAGAATATGTCACAAAAAGCTTGATTCTTTTGTGTTGGGATTAGGATTTATGAGATCCAAATTATATCATTGTGTGTATTACAAACAAAACGATGGTCATTTCCTTGTTATCACTCTATATGTAGAAGATATGTTATTGTTTGGTAACAATAAGGATGTGATTTGTGATTTGAAGTCTCAAGTTTCGACGTAATTTGATATGAAGGACTTGTGTGATGAAAAATATATCTTAGGAATGGAGATCAAGAGAGACATAGTGAATAAAAATATTTGGTTGAGCTAGAGTAAGTATGTAAACTCTATGCTACATCGTTTTTGCATGGAAATATCAAACCATTAAGTGTTTCGATTTTTGTGGGAACTAAGTTTTTACTTGAGCAGTGCCCTACAACACCTGCAAAGTTGGAGATATGTCTTATGTTCCTTATGCCAATTTGGTTGGTAGTTTGATGTATGCTATAGTCTATACTAAACCAAACATTTCCCACACAATGGGAGTCTTGATTCAATTCATGGATAGTTGTGGACGTGAACATTGGTTTGTTGTGAAGAAGTTCTTTGGGTATTTGTGAGGTATCTCTGAATATTGCATTTTCTATCATAGTGATGTTTCAGAGGACCCACACTCAGTGGATATACAAGGTTATGTGGATTTTTATTGGGCAGGGGATGTAGATAGAAGGATATCTACGAGTGCATACTTGTTTCAGTTGTTTGGTGGAGGAGTGAGTTGGATCAGCAAATGACAAGCTATGGTCACTTTGTCAACTGCACAGGCAGAGTATATGGCAGTTGCTTATGCATGTAAGGAGGCCATTTGGCTTGTCAAAATATGTTCAAAAGTAGGGATAAGTCATAAATATATTACGATTCAATGTGATAGTAACAATGCCATTTGTTTGGCTAAGAACCCAACCTTTCATGTGAAGACAAAGCACATAGATATCTAGTACCAATTCGTTAGGGACATGGTAGAGGATGGAAAGGTGATACTAGAGAAAGTTGACACGTTGAAGATGCATTGACGAAATCGATGAGCACAAGTAAATTCAAGTGGTGTTGTGAGTCTATGGGCCTTATGGGCACTAGCAATTAGCTCGTGATTTGATGTATTCTTCCTTGTACTCTTGCAAGGTATATGACAAGTGGGATAATGTTAGGACAAGTGTGTGATACACCTTGCAATGTTGTAGTAGAGAAAATAATATTTGCAGTGATGTAGTTAAGCAAAGAATACTTGAAGTTTTGCAGTAGAGAAAATAATACTTGCAATGTTGTAGTAGAGAAGAGACTACTTGTAGAGCAGTGGCAAGGAATAACCCAATGGTGGTTTCCAATATATAGAAATGGTAAACCAGAAATGGTTTATGGTTTTACTATGCGTATTTATTGAGTGCCGAGCTAGAGGAAATTACAGAGAGTGAGTTTTTTCTTATTGTTATGCTATAGAAATTTCTCCATAATCATGTTTATGGAAAAAACTCTTGTTGAGCAGGGATGATTTCAAGGATGGAAATTTATTTTAAAATGTAGAAACCTTGGTGAATCTTACTAATCCTTCATATGCCAACTATAAAATGTTTGGCGATATTTTTGTAAAAATATTCAAATTTCTAAGGATTTTATATAGTTTGTATAAAATTTTGGAGACTTTTAAGGTAAAATGATTGTATCCTATAAAATTTGGGCCAATCAATTTTAGAATAACGATTTTTTTTTTCGGAAAAACCATGGAAAATTAGCCCATGAGCGAAATTTAGCCCCTAAAATCATCCATGTTGTTGAGAACACAAATACTTTGTATTGTAACCATTTATTTGTTGAATAATACATTAAGTTTGCTTTAGAGTGTGGAGTTTTTCTCCCGAAAGAGTTTTCCCCAAAAAATCTTGTTGTCTACAGTTTGTTGTTTATTTCTTTGTTGCAATTGTTTTGTTTTGTGGTCATCACTAAAACTACCTTTAGTGAGGTCATGTACTTTATAATAACATTCAACCTTAATACAATATGTAAAAAAACGCATACTATCCTCGACTACAATTTAACCATAAAAAATCCAACACATATCTATATTTGTGTGATTAAAAACTTTAACAATGAGCAATAAAAGAGTAGCACGACACGTGTGGTTAATGTTCTAACACATTGTTCTTCTATTTTTTCTTTTTCCAACAGAAAATTACTCATTATATTAATATATAATTATGTTCACATGGCAAAAAGTCTTAGCGAGAAAATTACATCCTCAAAATTGTTCTGGTATGGAAATGTAGCTTGAGTCCAATTCAGTTCGCAAACTGATCGGATCAAAAGCATCCCAAATCATATTAAAACTAATGTTCAGACTTTCCTTATTCAACTTTCATTGAAAAAAGTGTAACCCCCAAAAATTGACAACCTTCCTCTAAACTTTGTAGAAAAACACTATAACAAGAACTATATGTTAATAAATATTTAGGAAGAGGGTAAGGCCCTCATGTCCATCTACCCAATGGTTGTAAGTGATTTTCCCTTCTTGTTTCTGGATTGCTTTCTTTGAGAGTAAATCTACCTCCTTGTTTTGTTCCTGGTAGATATGAGAGTAAATGATATCCCTGAAAGATTTTGTGAGCTCTCTGATTCTGACCTTCCATCCCACTAGAGAGATTACCTGCAATTTACCTCTATGATTCAACCAGTTGATTATTATTTTAGAATCTCCAAAGATATGCAAAGCTTCAATGTTCAACCGAGCTACCATGTTGAGAGTAGCCCATACTCCATGTAATTATGCCCTGGTATTGGTACTTGGACCACAGTTGAAGGTCCATTTGTAAATTGATTTATCATTTAACCTTATCAATCCCCTTGCCCCACTCTAAAGACCATTATTTTGTGTTGCTCCATCGAACCAACCAACAATAGACCATCCTTGTAAGTGAATCTAGACATTTCTTGGAATCGCCACTTTTTGTGAAATTGTAGTGCTAGAAGCATTTCCAAGTGTTTTATAAACAACATAACTAACCGAGGGATTCACATTTTCAAAAATTCTCTTATTATGTTCCAACCAAACATACCAACATATCAGGGAAAGAAGGGTGAAGTAATTTCTCTCCTTTTTAACCCAACTATCATAACAAGCATTTAATGAGCTTCCTTCCCATTCATTTTTTAATTTTGGTTCACCTTTTATCCTAAACCAAACTTGTTTTATGAAATTACACTTGACAAAAAGATGCAACAGTCACTCTGAATCCCTTGTACACAGTTGGAAAATACTTGGACCTTTCCATCCTTTCCGTTGCAAGAGGTCCCATGTAAGAATTTTATTTTCAACAGTTAACCAGGTGAATAGTATGATTTTTTGTGCAATTTCCCAGGTCCACAAGTGTCTCCTCCAGCCACCAATAGATCGATGCCAAATTTTATTTGTTAAAGCACAATAAACATTTTTTACTGTTATAAGTCCATATTTATCACCTCCTATCCACTTGAGCTCATCTTATTTATTTTGAAGTTGCACACCCGATCCTGTTATAGCCCTGCAATAGTCATCCCATTCCAATGCCAATTCACTGGTGAGTCTGAGCTCAACCCTAGATTTCCAATTGATTGTTATAAACCCTGACCTGATAATACCTCTTGCTTGGTAGAGGTATCTAATATTTTTTTGGTTTAGGATTGTTATTAGTTCATGAGACAATAAAGATGACTTCCCCAGTCCCAAAATACAGTCCTTTCCTATAATAACCAAGTGATTGGACCCAATATTCCACCTCAGCCAATTTGTAATCAAATTTAAAGAATTTAAAAGATTTTTTTAGGCTTGTGAGGCAGATCTCGCTCTAGTTGAAGTCGTCCTGAACTAGGTAACAACCGAACAAAAATGAAGGTATTTGTCTTTTATTACCTTATGCGAAATACCCTCCTTCATAAGCACCCACCACAAGGAATTGGCTACCAAATCTCTATTAAAGAGAAAAATATTTCTTAACCCCCAACCACCCATGAGCTTTGGTTTGGCTATCATATCCCAACTACATGAGTGAAAATGTTGTTTTTCGTTATAGCCCGTCTAGAGAAAGTTGTAAATTAACTTTCTAATCATATCGAGAATCAAGACCGGAACGACTGCCAGTGCCATCCAATATACAGGTTGACATTCAAGTATTTCTTTGATTAGAGTGAAACAACCTCCTAGAGAAAGCCATTTGTTGCTCCAATGTCCGATTATTTTTTCAACCTTTGCTAAAATCCATCTCCATTCTACAGCCTTATAAGAATCAAATTTTAGGAAGTATCTAAGGTACCTAAATCCCTCTAAGAGTTCAACAAAGTTGTAAGGAAAGACTTCTTTAAATAATTCTAAAGACTCCCCTTGAATTCTTGCAAAATGAAAGGTTGACTTTGTCCAGTTTATCTTCAATATCGTAGAACTGCAAAAGATATTTAGAATGTCTTTTATCTCCTTCCATTCCTGTAATGAATCATTTGTCATGATTAAGACATCATCCACAAATAATAGATGGAGTATCTTAACAATCCTAGAAACCTTCACCCTCGTCAACTTCCCTTCAACCTGTCCTTTTTTTAACAACAAACTAAGTCTTTCCATAATCAAAATAAACAACAACGAAGACAGTGGACAACCTTGCCTCAGACCTCTACTAATGTGGAAAAATGGGGAAGTCTCCTCATTTAAAAGGATTGCAAAATTTGCACTAGTCACACATCTCATTATCCACTTTGTAGTTTGTAGATTGAACCCTGTTTGAATAAGCGTCAACCTTAAAAAGTCCCAATCAATATAATCATATGCTTTCTTTAGATCCAACGTCAAGATTATAGCCTTCGACGTTTTCAACTTTATACTGTGCAAACATTCCTAGGCCATGCCAATGGCATCCAGAATTTGTCTTCCCTTTAAAAACCCCAGTTGTTCACCCGACATACAGAGTCCGCGAAAGAATATGTTTGATGCTATTAGCAATAATCTTTGTGATCAATTTATAACACATATTACAAAGAGCGATAGTTCTGTAGTCTCCAAACGTAGAAGGATTATTGGCTTTTGGAATAAGAGTCAAGAAAGTCGAGTTTACATAACTTATCACTTCGCCTTGTTTCCTTGTATCTTCTACCACTTCCAACAATTCTTCACCCACTAAATCAAAGAAGTTTGTAAAGAACTTGACTACCCAGCCATCAGGCCCCAGACTTTTGTCTTTTGCAAATAACTTTAGGACTTCCCAGATTTCTTGCTTTGTACAAGGGATATCAAGAATTATAGAGTCCTCCTCTGTGACTAGACGGGAAAAATGTTTGGCTACATAGACTTTATCAACAATATTTGAATGTTTCAATACCTCATAAAAAAAAATTTGAAATATTTTGATGCCTCTTTTTTCAGTGCTTCCTGACCAGAGTGGACTTGCTCGTTCTCATCTTTAATTTCCCATATGTGTTTTTAATTCCTTCTAGAACTTACAAAGTGATGAAAGAACTTTGTATTTTGCTCGTTCTTCTATTGCGTTGAAGGTATGTGGGATATACCATAAAAACACATACTTGGGTTTCATAGCAATTAATGGTATGTGTACACTTCAAGTACTTGGGTTTCATAGCAATTAATGGTATGTGTACACTTCAAATCACTTCAAGTACTTGGGTTTCATAGCAATTAATGGTATGTGTACAAATATAATATAAATTGCTAGGAAAGGCAATAGATAAAGATATAATAACAATATATCATTGAAAGTTGAGCAGTACCAAATTGTTGGAGATATCCAACGAATATAAAGTGCACATCTCTAGTCAAGGGGAAAAGCAACGTTCCTTTCATCTAAAAAGCTTAAATACGAAATCCAGGCATACATGGATTGAAGGGTTGTATTCCTTGGTGTGTGCACTTGTATTTGAACACAGTGATATTGGAGACATATTATGATATATCTAGAGTGATCTATGTACCATCAAACTAATATATTTTTTTATCTAACTATATAAGATATCAAACTAATATATTTTTTTATCTAACTATATAATATAGTTAGTATTTAGTATTTAAGATTAAAGATAGGTAGTATTTAATATTTAAGATTGTTGTTGTAGTTGATTTATTCGATCGATTGTTGTGTTTTTGTTGATTTTTCATTATATTTGGACTTTTTTTTTTTTTTTATGAACATCGCACATTTTGTTGGAGATGTTGGTTGTATAATTAGAGACAATGTTTAAGTTTGAGAATTGGTAGATATCAAAATCTACTTGTATAGCTTTAATGAGAGTAGGTTCATAAATATAGACCATGTGTGTTTTGTGTTTCTTTCTTCCAGATTCCTAAAACCTTCTCTTATTTGTCTTCATGATTATGTGTTGTGTCTATCACTACCCCTTCTATGTTTTTTTCTTTTCTGACGGTCTTTCTTATTTTTATTGAAATCTGGACATGTTTGTGAGTAGTACTTTTCCCATATCCATTCTCAACCCAGTGAAGTAAAAACCTAACGTATGTGACTTTATTTGTGGCTAAATTTCCCACATTCTAATGTGTTGCATGTGACTTTATAAGAAAGTTCAACTTTATTTATGATATTTCCTTGGGGGTTGGACTAGTTTCAAATGGGGTGAAGTCAAGGGTAGTTGCTTAATAAAAAATTTCAAACACTGTGTTCATGGACCTATAAAAATTACCTTACTTTTATAAATTAACACATCCTTCTCTTTAATCTATAATCACTAATCATTAATAGTTCCTTGTGGAAATTTTACTATTTTGTCACAAAAGAATTGTGTTAATAATTAAAGTGTGTCCTCCCATATAGTTTTAAATTCCCTTACCTCCAATTATTTACCATTAACTAAAATATACAACAATATAATTAAAAACCCCATGTATGTAGTCACATGGTATTTGTTAGACTAATAAGGTTACCCCTCCTTGCCCTTGTGAATGAATTGATCCATCGTACCGAAATATGCAATGCCAAACTATCAATTAAAACTTAGTTTATGTATTATTAGGTAACCCACATTATTATACTTGGGGGCTAGAAAAGGAAATAATCAAATACATGGCTTGCTTGATGATGAACTTAAAAGACACATAATACTCGCATAAAACCAATTTCATATTCATTGTAGTCATCATAGATACCAATGATCATAAATACACCCGATACTTTTGTATCAAAGTTATTTCATGACATAAATATTTATACATTTTTGTTCTCCATATTGATAGTGACATGCAATTTTTTCATTGGATCTCCATAGAGGACCATTATTTATGTTTTATATTAATTCCCATAAGTAGGGCATGACTCACTTAAATTCACCAAGATATATTAAAATCTTATAAGTACAAATCAAATCGAGAAATAATTATGCACTCATGAATGTCACATTAAATGACGACATTGTCTAACTGTTCTACGAAATGGTTTTTTTCGTCGGAATCTGGAAATATAAATTTGCACGAAATCATTATTGTTGTTGTTTAAAATCCATTTCTGAATCTATAAATGGAATCATCATGTTGAAAAACCCCTGGGGCACTCAGATTATACATAAATAATGACTCATATATGCAGATCTAACAATTTCTCGTCAGGTTTCGAGCAAAATATCCCTGGAAAATATCACTGGAAAAGAGTCATTTCGTAGAAAATTTAGACTACGACTTAAATGACTATCAATATCTCTCAGTACATAATATGGATTTCAATAGGTGGTAGATTAACCATAGTCAAGACAGTGTTGGAGGAAATCTCATTTTATTGGTAGTCCTTGGCATATATTCCCAAGGGAATTTTACATAAAATCAAGAGAAAGGTATTCAATTTTCTATGCATTGGGAATAATGAAAAGGAGAAGACGGCCTTAGTCATATGGATAGATTAGAAAAACCTAAGAAATATGGGGGTTTGTGGCTTAAGAACATTTTTCACTTTCCTAAGGCATTGACTGCCAAAAGTTTATGGAAGATGATAACAAGAATACGATTATGGTGGGAAGTGCTCATTTATAAATATAGTCATCCCTTGTCAATGCTTGAGTGGATCAGGGTGCTTAAATTGTTTTTTGTTAATGCGTCTATAGTCTACAAAGAATTGATTCAATCTTTCCCACTTTGTGTGAACTAGTTTGCATGGAAGGTGGGAGATGGAAAAAATATCAGATTGGGGTTGGATCCATGGATTGGTGGTGGCGATGACTTTAGGTTGTCTATTAGTCTGTGCTCTTCTCTAATAAATATAAATAAAACATATTTGGTTGATGTAAGTGTAGTAGAAGGGTCCCTTTTATGGGGAGGAGGGTGGATGGCGGCTATAGATCTAGGATTGGAGAACCAAGAAGTAGTTGAATGGGAAACCTTTGTTCAAATATTGACAACCAACAATATTACTCGTAAAGAGGAGTAGGACCAACTGGTTTGAGCGAAAAATCTTGTTTGTGGGTACTACAAAACAAGGCTAGGATATGAGACAATGTTTACAGAAGGTCAATATCAAATCAAGCAATCATAGTGGAAAAAAAATTTGGAAGATCAGGTCACTATTAAATACTAGGATTTTTGTTTGGATAACTATATCCAATAAGTTGTTAACATGGGACAATCTACTTAAAATATCCTTTGAGTGGTAGGGATGGTTCCCTATGTGTAGATGTGCTTCTGAGTCTATGGCTTGTATGCTTCTTGGTTGTCACTTTTCTATGGAAGTATAATATGCAGTTATAACTCTCACCGGGGGGTAGGTCATTGGATTGATTTAAATCTAGAGGAAGTGTAATATCCCCAAGGATGAGCCCCAGTTGTATTTATGAATTGTAACATGTTTTGTAGGCTGGTGAGCCAAGCAATTATAAGCTATGGGATTATCTATTTATTAGGTTGGAGAGCCTAGGTGTTAAAGGCCAGGAGCTTGTTTTGTACATGCAAATATTCATATTATTAATATAAAAACATCGATGCATGTAGACTGAACATGAAGAAAGAGTATGGGGGAATAAGCTCCACTAGGCTGGGTAAGGGAGAGGGGGTTGAGAGGTTGGAAAGAGGGGCTAAGCCTAAGGGCTTAAGTCCAAGAGAACAATAATTTTTTATTATTTCAAAAGATGATTAGAAGGATATGTTTATATCCTAAGTTCCTTTGGGAAGAGAGAATGACTTCCAAATGGAAAGGAATGTACTTCATGAGCGACATGTGTCAGCTCAGGAACATGTAGTTTTAAGGGGGGACTCACTCACTCACTCAGGGGGGGGAGATGTTCACACACAGACAGTTTTGGGATCTAACACTCTCACCATATTCGCTATGCTAGACCAGTCTGCCCCATCTCTCCTCACGAGTTCACTCATGCACTAAGCAAGCACGCAGTCAACCAATTCTGCCATTGCTGAACCCGTGGCCATTATGCACCTTTGTAATTTAATGATCCGTCCCTTGCCTTACCAGAATTTGCTATTGTGGTTTGAAGAGGCGGGTTTTCAAGATCGTGGTTGACGAGGCAGGTTGTCATGCCTGTGAGAAACTCTCTCTCCAGGTGAGAGAGATTCTTGTGGATTGAAGAAGAAGGTTGTCAGGCCTGTGAGAAACTCTCTCCAGGTGAGAGAGTGTGTTGAGGAAGTGAGTTCTCCTGGAGGGATTCTCGTAGCTGCTACAAATCTCTAATAATTCTGGTTCTGCCTGTTGTTGAAGCCCCGGAAGGGAGGTGGAGCAGCTGATGGATTGTGTGACAGTGAAGGTGTATACTCCTGGGGTGGGACATGCATGCGGGGAATGAGATTTTGTGAGCAATGGGCGTAAGATTCTGCTGGGAGATAATCCTTCCTCTTAAACTATGTGACTTTCCTATTGACCTTGCCTAGCCTAGGAATCCCTTTCCCAGTAGATTTTAGTCCCAGCTCGAGGGTGACCCACTGCTGAGAGTGATGAGCATCGTGGTCTAAGGCTAGGAGGTTCGTGGAAGGTATGTATGCAATTGGTGGTCCTCTATAAAAAGATAAGTACCACTTCTATGTTCATTACATGATGTGTATTGTTTATGTTTATATTGATGAGTATGCCATGTATATGTTGTATGTATGGGCTTATTGTTATTTTTCGCATGGATCTGTGTATTAGAAGATATGTTGTTTGTTATGCATGTATGTGATTCTTGCAATGTTATCATGTGTTTCGTTGCATGTATGAATTACTGTCAATTCCACATGAGTTTGTGTGGTAGTAGTAATTTTGTGTTATTTGTTTTAAATTCATTAGAAATGCATTATATATATATGTGTATGTATGTATGTTCTGGGGATTCCACAAAATGGTATCAGAGCTAAGTGAAGTGTCTGAGTAGTGGCGTTGCTCGGCCTGTTGGTGGCTGGGGACGTTACAAAATGGTATCAGAGCTAATTGAAGTGTTTGAGTAGTGGTTTTATCCAACCTATTGGTGGTCGGGGATGTTACAAAATGGTATCAGAGCCAAGGGTCAAGCACTGAGCATGGATGGGTCGGATAAGTGGCCATTGGAACCAAGGTTTTAGGTGGAAATTGTGTCAAGAGGAACAAATTTTGAACCTCAGAACATTCCTGAGTGCTAAGAGGTTAGCTTGGTCATGTTATGAAGCTCAGGAGGTGTAGCGGTATTATAAAACCATGACTGACGTAGTATTGGGACGTAGACTAATGTGGGTCATAAGATTTGTTCAGGAGAAGGAGGACAATTCATGACCGTCAGATTTGGAGAAAAATGCAGGAGGGTTAACCTACAAGTCCTTAAGAATTTGAGACTTCGACGAAGTTATGTGTTATAGAGTGGAAGAGGTCGAAGGCCCGAAGCTCCAAAGTCCAGATTTAATCCGGACCGTCCATCAAGAGGAACACGTGTCAGCAGATTGGCTTGTTCAGGATTTCGGCGTTTGGGAAAATTAGTGTATGCTGGGGCGAGAACTCTCGAAGCCCGAAGCTCCGAAGCCCCGAAGAGAAAAAGTAGTGATTCATCATGACGTCACTTGGATTGACGTGGACACATGGGTTGTGTGCCACATGTCAGTGGGTTTCGAACCCGTGGAATATTGAAATGCCACTTGGAACGTGACATGTGTCACCCATCTGATTGGGCCACATGTCATCCACTAGTATTCTTCCACATGGCACTCTGTATGAGCATGGTTAGTGGGGCCCTAAGGTTACATAACATAGTTAAAGTTCAATATACGATGGGCCCACATTGGCATTGATCACGATACATCGAGATCAATGAATAAGAGGCATTGTGGGGACCCAAGTTGCATGAGAGTTAATTCCCCAAGGCGGCCCCACAATCCAAACCACGTATTTACCGAGGGGTTACGTGTCAACGTCCGAGGAATTGCAGGGAAATAAGCTGGTTACTCCAAAATCGCTGATGCATGCCCCCGCAATTTGAAAAGCGTAAAGATTGATGTGACATGTTAGTGTTTGATCATTGAAACCCTGGGGCCTAGAGGACATGTGGCACCAGATGCTGCAGTCTGGACAATAGACTCTCTGAAAGAATTGTGCTATGTTATGCAGTGGAGGGACCCCCCACCGTTAAAAGAATAAAGGTAGGGGGGGGGGTGTGGAATTGATTACGATCCGTCGATCTGATCGCTGATGATCACAACCGATGAGACTTGTGTGAAGATTAACCACTATACAAAAATAGTCATATCCGATTGTTGAGGGTTATATCGCATCTCAGCCATTGGTTGCTGATGAACAGTGGACTGTAGATCCACTCCCCACACTTCGCAAGTTCGCCCATTCAACACTCCGGGGAGTTACAGTGACTTGGGTTAGGAACTTCCGAAGTCCCGAATAAGTGCCTATCGACCTAGTGCTTGGCCACAACCCATGGTCGCATGGGTTGGGGGCTAAGAGAAAGGGGCTAGTGCCCGAAAATTATTGCAGAACAGAGTAGAGCTCATAAATAAAGTATATGAGGGATTGATCGAGAACCGCATAATGAAATATAAAAGTTTTCTTTGAATCAAATTGGTTTATGAATACTGTGGAATTTGTTAAGGACTGATGGCCTGACAAATTTCGGTCGACTACACATTGTTTTTGCAGAGTTAAACAACAACTAAATCAGATAAGGATCAACATAGAGTGTAGAGAAATGGGGTATGCACAAGAGGCTTACAGTCTAGAAGATGAAGTTAGAGGAATAAATGATTAGTTGGATAAAGAAGGATCAAACTCTCATGGTCACAGAGAGGAAAAAGACGAGAACTTGGACATGATGAAAATCATTGAAAGATTGCATAAAGATGTCCAGACTCACTGAGAAGATAACATAAAGCTCATGAAATCCAGGGAACAATAGGGAGAATTCAACATAAAGTTGATACAGATCCTGGAAAGTATAGAAAATAAATTGGATAAGGAGAGTGACTCCAATAAATCAGGAAGTCACAGGTTTCCTGACGAGAAGAGGAAATCAAGGAGTGTTGGCAAACACCATCATCACTCCTAAGGGCACTCCAAGATGAGGGCACATAGTAGTTAAACTTGTTAGTAACATTTATTGTCCGGGGCGCAAGGGGCCTTTTGGTCAGTGAGTCACATGAGAAGCACCTGAGCACAACGCAGAAAGCCTCATTTCAGCCCCCCCCCAAGCGAGCGGGAAAAGTTTTGTCTTCAGCGGCCGAGATCCATCTACAAAGATGATCGACAACCATCGGGATTTCGGGGCTGCCAAGTCACCCGGGATTTAGTGCAAGATCTTGTCGCGTCGACTTTCGGTAATCACAAGTTCAAGTGGTAAAGGTTTCATGTCACTTTGTATCGCGAAGCCCCGAACCCCGAAGCACTGAAAGCGCCCAAGAGCTGGGACCCACAACAGCGTCGGGTGAATTTGGGACCGTCTATTTTCAAGGATGCATGGCGCCCAATTGAGCTCTCCTAGCAGTTCACTCGACACGATTTTGAAGACGAAAGATCTTGTTCCTTTCTCACCCATGATCCCCCAAGAGCCGACAACGCTTTGAAATTAAACTCAGGATCACAGCCCGTGGTCACCAAAGAGGAAAGGAGCTGTACGTAAAGGGGCCAAAGGTGTCGGGTTTGATCACCGAAAGGATCATCGTGGTCTCCAGGCGCCGACTGGTGAGACCTCGATCCTGGTTTTCACTCGGAATAAATGAAGATGTGATCGAGTGGTTGAGACCTCCTGTCGTTCATTAAGTTTGGGGTATGGAGGGCCTGGCGAGTAGTTGGCTCGAGAGTGTCCTGTGTACCCAATTTTTCAGAGTGAGGCCATGCTGAACCCTCGGTCGGATGGAGAAGGTCTGCGCACGCTAGCCCGGCTCTTAATGACCCAACTACTCCTCTTACAGGGACCATACGCAGATGAGGTGGGGTCCAACAGTGATTACTCGTCCCATTTTTTGGCTGAAGAGACACCAAGCCTGGAAGGACTAAACAGGTCACCGCTAGGCGAATTTTCTGAGTATATAGACTCAATAATTGTATTTTTGTAGGCATCGATGGTTGAGCAAGACTCCCAGTTGTAAAAACTTTAATGTAGAATTGTGTTCTGGTTATTTCTAGACTCTTGAGACTTCTTGCCTGATGAATGTTAGTTTCTTTCACGTCTTTGTATATACTGTATTAGAGAAGCTCAGAATTGGAGGATCCAGTCGAGTTGTGACTATTATAGAATGATGTATGTTGGATCACTGTAACAATTGTGTTGTTCTAAACAGTCCCTATGAACTTCTTAGCACTAAACGAATTGGAATTGGAGGATCCAGTCAAGTCTCCCTTTCAGTTTATTGAAGCCCTGAACCAAGCGGATCTTGTATTCAGATTTTTTCCTCTACGAGCTACCAAAAGGCCTGTTGCCTGAGATAGTTTGTTCATTCTTCTCCCAAGTCTTTCGCCTACCCATCTTTAAATCAACTCCCTGACTGAAGTTCGGTCAAGACCTCCTTTGTTCCTTGATTATCAGATACAGTTCCTATTTTGAAGCGATACCTGTTCGAGTCTCTACCCATTTGATCACCCATCTATCAAACCGTGACATAAAAACTGATGGGCGTTGGGCTCTGATCCTGCAAGCAATCCAGGAGCGACTTCCAGCGCTAACATTTCTAGCGCCGTTGCCGGGGACGAAATTGAATATTTTCCTTGGGTAGAATGACATTGAGCCTCTGGATCCGAAGGTGCATCGGATTATCGGAGCCTTTCAAGATTGCTAATATGCACCTGGCGACTCCATTGTGATGACTCCACTGTGGCGGACCTGCCTTGTCAATTGTGGCTTTCAGAGGTAGGCATACGTGGTCTCATCCACAGTTGCCTCTAGCTACGCCTGAAACAGATCCAGAGGCGGTGCTTAGAAAGGGAAAGGCCTCTAAAGAAGAAGCATCCATCACTGGACCAGGTAATCCACCATATCCTTCTATGGTAGCTCCTTTTTCTCCTCAGTTTCCCGACAGGCCTGTTTCTGCAGTTTCTCATTTCCTAAATTTTGCGAGTGTTCCTGTCGAGTTTTCCTCTCCTGGTCTGGGACCAGAGGGTCAAGACCTTGTCACTCCCCTCTCCCCTGAAGCTGTACCCTGGCATAGACCCAGGACCGCAGAAGATTTCCCTATGCCTAGTTTAACCACTCCTGTGCAAAGAGGAGCACCCGCTGACTTGAGCTCGTTAGCCTTCTCCTTAAATCCCCTCTTGTTTCCCACTCCACTTCGAGACTCATTATCGATAACCCCTTTGCGAACTCCTTCTCCTCCAAATTCTCCTCCACCTAATATTCCTATGGTTGGTGCTAATACCCCTCTGAATAGAATGGATGCCATAGTTGTTTCTAGGTATGCTCCCTTGATCTTACCTCATCCCATGAATCCTTTCCCTGCTGGAGATTACTTGAAATATATGCCCAAGTTCACCGGGGAAGGGGACATAACTGCGGAAGAACACCTGGCTTCTTTCTATAGTTATGCAGACAACCTGAACATTGGAAATGAAGATGTCTGGATGAGGGCTTTTGTCCAGAGCCTAGATGGTGAGGTAAGGAAATGGTTTAGAGGATTAGCTCCCGGATCTATTGCTGGAATTGAAGCCCTGGATAATGCTTTCCTGAGGCAGTGGGGAGATAAGAAGGATTTCATGTATTATATGACTGAGTTCGGGTCTTTGAAGAAGATGGAAGGAGAGTCTGTCTCTGACTTCCCCAAAAGATTCAATAAGATGTACAATGAGATTCCTGATGAAATAAAGCCATCAGAGGCCTCGGCCAAGATGTCCTATGCTAGTGCGTTTGGCCCCGATTTCTATCTTTTATTAAGAGAAATAAGAGCCTCCTCCTTAGCTCAAATGCAAGACGTAGCCATAGAAGTGGAATCCAATGCATTAGCAGCCAATAGATTGAGGAACGAGGCTGACACAGGCAGAGGAAAGGGAAAATCCGAAGCCTCAACTTCTGTCCCATTGGTGCCCCACCTTCAAGTAGATGAACTAACCAAGATGGTGAAGTCTCTGTCTGCAGAGATGGAAAGAATGAAGGTAGAGAGGAGGAAATCATACAAGGGCCATCAGAGCACCGAAAACAAAGGAGGATTTCGGAGGCCAAACAATATCGCTCCCCCGATGATGCAAAGAGACAGAGATGACCAGAAAATTCAGGCCCCTTTTCAAAACAATTTTGTGGCTGAAGAAGAAGAAGGGGAAACATATGAGATGGATCCTGAAATCCATTGCTTCGAAGACACTCCTCCTTTTTCTCATCTCACCCAATCAACATACGAGGAGTCCCTAATGGACAGTCAGCTAAATGAACTGAGCAAAGGTGACAAGGCTAGTGGCAACCAAGGAAGATATGATCTGAGGTCTAAGAAGAGGACAATAGCACCTGATATTCCTGAGCGGGGAGTAGAGAAGCCTACTAATGAAATGGAAGACAGTCACAGAGGTAATAAACGCCAACCCCTCTCTCCCATAGTCCAGAGTCATGCTCCCGAAATAAGAGAAATTCTGAAGCTTGCATCCTCCTTTAATTTTGAGCATGAGATTCAAAAGATCAGGATCCCAGTGCC
>JZKD02S0263849.1:63754-92079 GCA_000966675.3 Picea glauca
AGGTTGTATCCCTTCATTTGCTGGATAATAATAAAGGAAGGACCTGACAATTTCTCTGGTGGACGTAGCCCACATTGGGTGAACCACGTAAATCTGTGTCTCTCTTGTATTGTGTATCTTTTGTGTTTTGTTTCCGCATTTGTTTTATTTTATTGCTCCGTGGTCCTATTTTTCTAACACTTCTCTGGTTGATAAAGTTTTGAAGAGTTGGAAATCATTAGAACTAACAGTTTGATATAAAGTGTAAAGGAGAAATGGTGAAAATGCACTTTGGAAATTCAAGTCAATGATGCAGTCGGGAAGAGTGTGTATTTTCATGACATTCACCATCCATTAGCTTCACTTACCTTCATCCAAGCTCTATTTGAACCCATTTCAGCAACGATCCTTTGGTAAGACAACATCTAATTGCAAATCAGATTTCAGACTAACTTATATATTTTTAAATTTGTTCGGCAGGGACTAGATTGTCATGCAACACTTGTTATAACTTGAAATTCTCCATATGCAATCTTGTTCACTTAAAATCAATATTGGCATAAAAAGTTAAAAGTTTACTCGCAAGTGAAATGAAAATGAAAACGTTTTTTTGGTTGTCTAGGATTATGCCCGCTGGTAACTAAAAATTCAACATCACACCTGCAATCCAATTGATGGTCATATAAATCAACTAAGATCTGCTTTCAATATCCAAGTTGTGTGTTTAGAATTTTGAGTTGTTTCCAATGAAGTACTTTTATACTAGTTCCTCTTTGTTCTTCCCTTGATGTGCTCTTTAAAAATATTTATCACTTCATCTCTTTCTTTTTTTTGGAATTTTCTTTTTCTAGTTTGAAGTTTGTACAATTTTCTCTCCAACTCTTATATCCCCATTGTACTCATACAAATGTCATGCCATATTTAGAATTGTCAAGATATCCAATCCTTTAGAAGACTCAACTTATAAGCCTCATCCAAAAACTGCTCTAAGACTTTGCATGGTCCTATCTTCTTAAGATTTAATTTATTATATGCTCCACTTCATAATCTCTCATTCCTCAAATGTAATAGTACTAAATCTCTTTCAACAAACTTATTCTCTCTTCTCATTAGCATTCAACTTATACTTCAAGATACTCTACTACAACTACTCTCTAATCTTCTCATGCACTTCTTTCACAAATCTTTTAGATGACTCTACAATTGAGCTTGTCAAGCTTGTGTTAGGAAAACATACCAAATATGTCACCCCTTTAGATGATCTCTAATACATTATATGGATTGGTGTCCTTCATGTCGACTTGTTTAATCAATTATTATATGCAAATTCAACATGTGCCAAGACCACATCCCACTATCTAGGCTTCTCACCAATTAAAAATCTTAGCAATTACCCAAAGCCATGTTCACAACATCAGTCTCTCCATCTTTTTAAGTGTGGTATGATGAAATAAACTAAAATATGGTACCCAACTTCTAACATGATCCTCCAAAAGTAACCAAGAAACTATCTCTATATGAAGTAACACTCTTTCAATCCATGCAAGCAAAGCACTTCCTTGAAAAATAGCATGGCTACATCTGTTGCATCACAAGTCTTCATACAAGAAATATATTGTTCCATTTTAGAAAATCTATCTACTACAATAAATATGGAATCATTACCTCATTACTTTATTGGCAATCCAAAATACATGTTCAAATCCTCCCATGGTCTCAAGTATCGACAATGGATTTTACAATCCTATACTATGGCTTCTTGCTTTTGCATGTTGAGAAATCCTACAAGACTCAACCCATTTCTTACATATTTGACAACTCTTGGCCCATAGTATCTCTTCCCTAGCAATGCTCTAGTTTTATCCACCCAAAAGTGACCTCATAATTTTCCACTATGCAAGTTTAGTATGAGATTCTCCCACATGGATCCTTTTTGGATACACAACCATTTATTCCTAAACATAAATCCTTCTTAGATAAAATAACCCAAATATGGTGTCTTCTCTCCACACTAAGGATCCTTGCAATATTTCCAAGATGCTAAAAAATCTACATCCTTCCCATACAGTTATTTTATATTCACAACTCCTACCACTTCCACTAACATGGTAGTCAACAAATTAGTCCATTTGCTCAACACATCTACAATTCTATTTCACTTTCTTGCCCCATGCTTCAACACAAAACAAGAACTTTATAGAAACTCTACCCATTTCATGTGTCTCTCACTCAATTAGACTTGATAATTTATATATTGTAACTTTTGATGATCATCATGTAAAATATACCACTTAGGCAACAAATAATGCATTCATTTCATCATTGCTTGCACAATAGAATAAAACTCTTGGTCATAGGCACCATACAACGTCCTCTTGGAATCATTCAACTTCTCAATTTAGTTCAATTTGTGTGGAGAAATCGGATCATCATCCAAATAAGTTCACATAGTGGAGTATGACATGGAACCACATGGCATCTCATAATCAGAGTTATCATTCATCCACTGACAATTCACTGATGTGGTCAAAGGCCGAATATCTTTTTGTGTTCTCAAATTTATTGTAAAGTCAACATGTATCAAGGTCGCCAATCCTATTTAATCAAACTATGGTTTGGATTTATGAGAAGAATCTTGTGGGGGATACCAAGAATCACAATATAGAAGATAAACCCTTTATCTCTTTTTGATATGAGATCTAGCATGAAGGTACTGCTCAATGTGGTTTTTCTTACGATATACTTGATGGCCCAAAAAACCATCTACTTTCCTAGAGGTAAGAATAAGAACATTTGAGAAAATAATGGAGTTATTATCTTCTAACTTCATTGTAAATTGAATATGGTTAGATTGACCATTTAGATGCTCCACAAAATTGTTAAGGATTTATTTACCATGAGGCCATTTTACATTTATGTTGTCCACATATCTAACCCAAAAATTAGGTTTTAAAGGAGAAGAATCGAGTGCTTTACCTTCAAATTGTTCCATATAAATATTTGCTATTCTAGGAGAAAGCAGGGACCCCATGACAAGTCCACACATCTGTTCATACAAACACAACTTTTACAAGTTGTAGGCTACCTTGTTGTATCTTGAAATTCACTATAAGCAACCTCGTCAACTTATCATGTACACATACAATCATTCATATCATCAAACAACTAGAAATTTAATTAGGGAAATGCTAGACATAAATGAACACTTATTTTCTTGGTTGTGCATAATTGATGCTACGTCAGGGATGCTCTTGTATCAATATGTCTATAGGTTGAAAAAAACTTATATAGAGAAGATGTTAAACCAAAAATGCAAATAAACGCACAAGAAGGATGAAATAAGTTGATCCATGCTAACTCTAGATCTATCACGCACTGAAAACGACAAAAAAGAAAGTGAGATGCAAACCTCTTGGTGCTTAAAAGATCTCGAGTTAGGATGGTTCTATACCAATCTGTGTATGTGTATTAATGCTTGACACTCTTTTCTTAATTTCTTTTTACACTACAGATTTTATTTTATTTTCCATTTTGATTTATATGCATGGATGTTACACATTTCATCCATATTGGACTATTATTATTCTTTTTTTTTCAAAAAATATTATATTGGGTCAACTTATGGCATGTGTCATTTTGGCATTAAGCAAGAACATTACACATCTCCTTCATACTTTTCAATTGAATACAAATGGCTTCTCTAAATGTAATAAAACCCTCCACCAACTCAATTGAACCCTCGCAATGGATATGGATGTGTTAAATATTATGCGAAGGGCACATGTGGGAAATTAAATACAATGAAAAGCATGCTAGGAGTTAGCGGGATGCATGTTTCTAACGTTTTAGTGCATCTTAATGCATAAAGTGGGTGTAGTCAATGGTTAAATTCGATGATTATTTACATGTTTTTTCTCTTATTTAACCATCAAACATTAGAAATTTTAAAATATGCACGTCAACATGGACATCCACTTAATTTCTAAAACCATCAAATTGATGGGTAGTTTGAAAATTTACTCATACTCGTGTGTGTGTGTGTGTGTGTGTGTGTGTGATATATATTCATGACTCGAATTGTGTGTTGCATCACCACGTGTTGGGTATTTGGGTGTGTCGCATTCCAGAAAATTCCCATCTCCATTCCATGATTCCCAATTCAACATGTCCACCATGAAAATTAGAGCTTACACCTATCTAGGAGCACAATAAGTGTTCCTCAAATTCGTGTGATCCTATTGGAATTTAAATCATCTCTAGTTAGACCTTTGTTCATCAAATCAATGATGTGATGTTAGAGCTTAACTTCACTTACCTTTTTCTTGATCAGATGCATAAATTTATGAGTGACTTGGCCTTCTCAGGATACATTATCAATTGGAAATAGATAAATGCCAACTCATGATCATCGGAGTTCAGAGTGGAGTAAATAAATTTTAGGAACTTTGAGCCATGAATCATGATGATGCAATCCCACGACTTGTAAGTTGACGTGTGACATGGAAGAAAATATCAGGGCCGAGGGTTACAAATTTTGAGTCCCACCACATAGAGTCACAGTTTTCACCCACAATGGGTCTTTGGGCATGCTGGAAAAATCCCATCTTCGTCGCAATTGCAATTCCGCAAATTGAAAACTAAATGTTGAGAAGAAAAGATCAAGATTCGAGAAAAGTGTTCGATGCCCGCATGCAACTTCCCAAATTCATTTCCAGGTAAGACTCATGGACAATTGGTACACAATTTTAATTGTGGTGGATGTGTTTTGAATTTTTTTGAAGTGAACATTGTTATGATTTTTTGTTTGAATGGAAATTGTGACTATATGAGGGTTTGTCTGAACATAAATTGTCACTGTATCCCTAGAAATTGTGACCATATAAGGGTCTTCTTATTTATTATGGAAATTGTGAAATTCTAAATATTGAAATACTATCATATCAATTTTAATACTATTATTTTATGATTAATAACATAATACATATATGAAATTTCAAGGAATGATGTGTTATAATAATGGACTCCCTAGTACATCTGACAGATAAAGGATGGACAATGAAGAGTGTTAGCAGTTATGGTCGACTGGTTAGGGTTGCAAGTGCAGGGGAGGAGTAAAGGACAAGGGTACAAGTATGGCAACGCAATCTTGAGAGGAGTCAGACAAGTCAAAGCCCTTTGGTCTACCCAAGGACAGAGAAAATATCTAGCATTCAAGGACGTAGTTCTATGAAAATCGAAGACACAAGCGGAGGATACAGAGATGGGGGGTGTAGGCAAGGGAAAAAGGACGGGAATATGGAGAAGAAAAAATATGGAGCTGACAAAAACAAAGTGAGCATATACCATGCTTGCACAAAGGAAAACCCCAGGTATGAGGTCACTTTTCATAGTATAGGGAGCTAGATACAACACATGAAATATCATTCTTTAATAGGTAAATTCATAGGGATCTGGTCTTCAGAAAATTTTCTCACGGGTTGGGTGAGCTCCAAATGGAAGGTCAAGGGTTAGTTGGACCTAAATCTAGGATCCAAAGAATTTTTTAGAGCTATTTTCTCTAACCTAATGGATGGGGACAAGGTGTTTGAAGAAGGTCCATACGTATTCAATCATGCAGGCCTCCGCCTATGCTATTAGATGGAGAGATTTTCCCCAAAGAAAGAGGAATTCACAAAATCCATGATCTAGATAAGACTATACTTGTTGTCTTAAGAATTCTAGGAATATGAGACACTGGAAACCATAGGAAATACCTAGGATATTTCATCAAAATTTCTTAGGTTACAAAGATTACTAAATATACTTCATATGCCTGGATCTGCGTCTACATGAACGTGGCAGGATCCCTCCCAGAGGCACTAATAGTGTCATACAAGGACAACGAATGGAGCCAAACAATGGAATATGAACATATCCCATTCAGGTGTAGAAAATGCCATGTCCATGGGCATCTGTTTTGATATTTTCCCCTAAATGCAAAGCAGGATGACACTAAACATCAAGAAGGAACATATGTGGAAGGATTCACCAAAATTCAAGGAAAATGCAAGGTAGGATGAAGACAGGGTAACCAATCGGTCAGGGAAGAAAACAATAGAAAAAAAGGTTTTAAACGTTGGAGGAGAACAACCCAGAAAATTAAGAGAAAAAATGTCAAGAGATGTAGAAAAAGGAAATACAGAGACTGGGAACCACCGACAAACAAAACATTCCATATCCAAAAGATAAATAAGTGGAGCCAAAATAAAGGGAGCTAGATATGTAAGACCAGGAGGATCAAGACACGTATCAAGGAGGCCCAACCCAAGACTATCAAGAAATGGACACAAAAAAGGTGGAACGGAATTCCAAGTCCCAAAAGAAATACCAAAGAGAAAGAGAAATAAAGGAAAGAAATACAGATCAACCTTACAATCTTCAAGCATATTCTTAGGATGGAGAGGGTCAGTGGATAAGGTTATGGATATTTTCAAGCACTTCGGGCAGCTTCGAGGTAAAACCCAATCCCATGAAGATTCTTAAAAAGATTCCTAGTGAGGAAAAAAAGAGGGGAACAAAACCATATAGACAAGTAATTGAAGAAACAATAGCCCACCTAGTGGATAGTCAAATGGTAGGCCTCCCGGAAAGATATTTCCAAACCCAACAAAAGTGATACAATGAATCTCATATCATGGAATGTGGGTGGTATGAATGCCCCATCCAAACACAGAATGGTAAAAAAACAAATTATGCAAGAAAAAGAAAAGGTAGTTCTGATCTAGGAAACAAAATGTGATAAGGAGGTAATGATCAAAATTGCAAAGAAAATTTGGAGAGGTTGTGAAGTTGAGGCGATGGACTCAGGGGGTGCTTATGGTGGCATGGAAATTTTATGGGATCTCGGTAATTGGATCTTGGAACTGCTCTCCACCCTTCCAAGGATTCTCACAATGACCTTCACTGATATTTTCTCTCAAACCCAAGGCTTCATCTCAAACGCCTACGATCCTCACACCCCTCAGCTCAAGTGAGGCTTTCTATATTCCCTCAACAATATTGGGTCACTCTTACAATGCCACCATTGGGTCATTGGGTGTGATTTTAATATGATCTTTGCGCTCTGGGAGAAGAAATGTGAGATAAGACATATGGAGGGGGAAAGTGTGGCTTTCCGCGAATGGATAGAGAACCATGGAATTATTGATATCTAGAATAGCAATGGACCTTTTTCCTAGAGTAACATAAGTAGAGGGGGAATATATTTTAGCCTTGATATATTATGAATGTTAGAAACCCTATTTCAAGGTCAACAAGAAATTTCAACGAAATTCCTCCCTTTTTATGGCTCAGACCACTAGTTGATCAACCTCTCCTGGGAGGAGAAAATTCCTCCCTCGCCCTAAGCCGTTTTGTTTCAAAAAATTCTCGATGGATCATCCAAATGTTTTGAAAAATATTGAAACCTAGTGGTTTGAAAACCCGGGCTTGTATGGCACCAAAATGTACCAAGTTTAGTATAAATTGAAACACGTCAAGCTCTGGATTAAGAAATGGAACAAGGAGGTGTTTGGGAACAATTTTTAGGAAAAGAAACACATCAAATCAGAAATGGAATCCATTCAATTGGAAGCTACAATAGGAGACCAAATAGAGGATGCCAGAAATAGGGAGGAACAACTTAGGCTGGAGCTAGATCAAAGGGACAAATAGGAAGAGATCCTATGGCACCAAAAATCCATGCTTCAACAAAGGAACCAAAACATGATTGCTTTCCTAACCAAACCCTCAAGAGAAATATTGGAATTTGTTGATGATATAGAAATAGAAGTGGTAAACCATTTCCAATCTTTGTTAACAGAACCTGCAGGGAGCAGATAAGAGGCCATTCAAAAGATCACGGAATGTATTCCATGTCTAGTCTCCCCAGAACATAATAGATTTCTTATTATTCCAACCTTCTTGGAGGAAGTGGTGAGGATAGTAATGGGCATGAAGCCAACCAAATCCCCTGGGTCAGATGGACTCACAACTGATTTTTTCCAGAAATGCTGGAAAATTATAGCGAAAGACATATGGGTAGTTGTAGAAGAATCAAGGTCCTCTTAGACCATTCTTAGAGCCTTCAATGCTACCTTCATAGCCCTAATCCCAAAGGAAAAAGAGGCGAAAACTGGTGAGAAATTCATACCTATAGCCTTATGCAATGTTATTTACAATATAATTTATAAACTCATTACAAATAAGATGAAGACCCTCCTCAAAAATATTATATCCTTGGAATGGGGATGGTTTTTGGAAGGAAGAAAAATTGTAGATGGGATCATAGTTGCACATGAAACTGTTCACTCCATGCAAAATTCAAAGAAGGAGGGTATGCTAATTAAATTGGATATGTCAATGGATTATGATCGTATCAGTTGGGGATTCCTCCAAAAGATGTTGGAAGTGTTTGGATTTGATGAGGATTGGATCCAATGGAGATATGGGATAATCTTGACAACCTTCTTCTCAATCCTCGTAAATGGATCCCCCTAAAAACCCTTCAACCCCTTTAGAGGAATCAGCCAAGGGGATCCTATGTCCCCCTACCTCTACATTTTCCTAGCAGAAGGTTTGGGGAGACTAATCGAAACGGTCGTGGATGAAAAGAAATTGCAAGGGATCAAAATCTAGGAAGAGGTGGATCTAGTTTCCCATATCTAGTTTGTCGATGACAACCTCCTCATGGGCCCGCCCATGGTGGATGCCAAAAAAATCAAGAGAATATTGGAATTATACAAATATGCCTCAGGTATGGTTATAAACCTTTCAAGATCTCAAATTTTTTTCTTTAATACGCCTTTGAATGTACAAAGAAACATAGCTTTGATCCTTGGTTTCAAAAAAGTTATCCTCCGTTATAAATATCTGGGAGCCCCGCTAATAGACAAAGCGATTAGGAATACCTCTTGGCAATACTTTTTGGGAAAACTAGAAGCCAAGTTAAACAACTGGACACACTGATTTCTCACCCTCCACGGGAGAATCCTCCTATTCAAGTTTGTCCTGAGTTTCATGCCTCTCTACCTTTTCTCGGTTCTGGCTATGCCTAAAGGAATCCTCAAAAAATCATAACCCTTCAATGGTCCTTCCTATGGGGAGGGGAAACAAAGTAAAAAAAGTGGGTTCTGATAGCTTGGGATAAACTATGCAAGCCAAACTCCCATGGTGGGGTGGTCATTTGAGATCCGCTGATCAATCTTGAGCTGCTAAAATCTGGTGGTGTTGGGTCAAGAGCCCAGATTCATTATGGGCCAAGATATGGAAGAAAAAGTATTCCCCCGATGTGGAGTTGCAAGACCTCATACAAATGGATGGATCATACTCTGGATCCCTCATATGGAATAATGCTTGGCAGAATAGAGAGTTGGTCCAAAAAGACAATTTTTGGGAGATCCATGATGAAAGGTCTACCCTTTTTTGGGATGATGCTTGGGAATAACTTCCATCTTTGGTTGGAAAAGATGGTGTGACCCTGGTAAGAGACACCCTAATTGAAATAGGATGTATCCAGGTATACCAATATTGGAAGGAATTCAAAAACCTAGAGTCAGAACATGAAAGAGCCTGGAGATTCTTGACAGATTGGCCAGTGCATTTAAGTATGGAAGTCAAGGAAAGCATGGAAGAGGAGATTTCCCTCCGACAAATCAGAGTAAGAAATGGCCCATATATCATTAGTTGGGGTAGCAAAGTAGAAGGTATGTTCAAAGTCAGGGATGCTTACGTGAGGGCAGTAGACCTAACAGACACAGAAAAGAAAAAAGATTGGCAACGCATATGGCAGTTGGGGATTTGGCATAAAATCTCAACCTTTTTTAGGTTGGTTCTACTGAGGAAATTATTGACCTGGGATCATCTTAGAAAGAGGTGATATGAAGGCCCCTCCATATGTATGTTATGTGGAAAGGACAAAGAATACCTAAATCACCTTATGTGCAAATGTCAGGAAGCTAGAACCATATGGGATAATGGAGGAACTTTGTTCTGTCGATCTGGGGGAAATGAAAATGATACAACTAAAACCATAATAAAGTGGATGGTCGATCCTTTTAAAAATTTCCTTATTAAAAAATCTTGGGAGATATTCCTAGCAATTTTTATGTGGAATTTATGGAAGGAACGAAACAAAATAATCTTCAAACATAAGTCTTTCCCTACTCAACAAATTTGGGCCAGAATCCAAGAAAATGTGCAAGAATCCATAGTGTCTAGTACATGGTCAACAGAAGATAATATCTTGCAATTTGAGGAGGAAATCATCTTCACACAATGGAGAATCGATAGGGCATATCAACAACCAATCAAAGTCCTTGTCCATAGTAGCAATCACCCCCACCAAAGGAAGGAGTTATCAAACTCAACTTTAATGGAGTATCAAAAGATAATCTAGGGAAATCGAGGGTGGGAGGGATTCTAAGAGACTCTAATGGTAATATCTTGTCCATGTTCACCAAAACACTTGGGTACAATACAAATAATGGAGAAAAACTGGAAGGACTCCTCATAGGTGTAGCCATGGCTAGAGCGAGGGAGATTAGAATCTTGGTAGCATAAGGTGACTCTCTCCTAATAATATCGACTCTTAAGCAGTTGATCAATGGATTAGACCCAGAAAATATCTCTTCAAATTGGAGACTTTCTCATGGATGGGCTCTAGTTGCCGATATAATCAAGAGCTTCTCGGTTATTATTCCAAACCAGGTGCGATGAAGTGCAAATTCAATGGAGGATTACCTGGCTAACCTTGGGATCCAACAATTGTACCATCTAATGACATGAAGGATTGGGGACCCCACTAACATGCCCATCTGGCAGGAGGCCACAAAGTTCAATCACGTTGGCACTATTTCCTTGAACCAGGTCCTAGAAGTTGGGGCTAGACTAATCACCTAGAGGCATGACAAGACATCTGAGACAACTGGAGGGTCGGAAGAAGGGGTAAGTGGCCTAGTCATGCAATGAGTGATTTATGAAAGGCTTGTCGATATATGTGCCGACGACACCCACCATAATCATTGAGAGGATGTGGGTTCACACAAGGACTTGGTCAAGATGAGTGGGTTCATTAGAGTGGGAGAGGAATCCTTGTAACCAGGCACACACGAGTCTCAATAAAATGAACTAGCGACAAGTACAGGATGATGATCGTAATGAGATATGCGACATGAATTTTAGTTATGGGATTCAGAATGGGGGTAGTGCGAGGACAACCCTCCCTAGAATGAAGCCTTGGGAAGATATCATGAAAATACCTTTCCTGCTCGGATTCAATATGTGGTGTTATAACAAGGGTTATTACCAAGGTTTTGGTTCAATTTTTGAAAAATTAAGCACAGTGGACCGACTCAGTTGGAAGCAAGAGCCTGAAGTTCAAGGAATTTGGGACAGGTTATGTAGGTGGCGATTTGCAAAGGCCATCTAGTAATGCCTTCCTCCTGGAAAACTAGAAGGGGACACCACAAGGGACTGGGATATTGGGAAAATTTTTCAACATTTCACGGTTCCTAGCTAGAGAATAAGAACGAGGAGTAGAAGGTAGGGAATAAGGCGGTAGCTTCAACTAGAAAGAATCAATAAGGAATTAGGTTATGTGTCGGTCATTCTTATAAAGAGCCAAAGGATGGCCAGAAAAGGTGTGAGGGAGTCTAGCTAGAAGGGGAAACAAAAGGAGACGTCCCTTCCCTAGGGTCTAGTCAATCGTACCAGGGCGACAAGGGCGGCTTGGATGGCTGGGAAAAAATTCAAGGATCTTTACTTGGATGCAGAGAAGAAGACAATGGAAGATATAGAGGATGGAAGATATAGAGGAAGCGGTCAAGTGTCATTGTCACTCTACCTCCAACGTGGACATTGTCATAAAATTCAAAGCCTAGGTCGAGGATCTGAAATTTAAAAGAACTAGGGAAACAAAGTACTTTAAGTTAGTTGAAACCTAATAGATTGTGAAGGCAATGTTGGCTCAGGCGGTTGAGAAAGTCAAAACAGATAACGATAATACCCTCTAGGAAATCAAGTTGTTGGAAGGAAAATTTGACCTCTTCTGTCGTTCTCAGTTTGGCATCAAATTTCGAGTCAGAAACAATATTAAAAACTAGGACAACTCTTCAAGCACATCTAGGAATCCAAGCCCACCAGGGTCACGTGAGTGCCCCATTCAAGTCGAGGATGAATAATAAGCTCATACGGATTTTGGGGAGGTCAAGATGGTGGAGGAGCATCTCGATACTCCTGAAAAATCAGGAGGTTGAATCCTCGGGTTCTGCTCTGCTCTCCTTTTGCTTTGTTGACTTCACTTTTGGTTGGGTCTAGTTGGTTCAGTCATGGTTTGTATGTCTTCAGAAATTCAAACTGGTCTTCTTTTGAGATAATTATGTATATAGTCAGTTTGGTTCTTAAAAACAAAATTATCCAATAGTGGGGTTTAAACACATTTCCTATGACGGTGAGGGTTCTAGTTTCCATTTTTGTAGACCCTCACCGGACTCCCATTCTAACACCTTGATGGATGCTAATTCTGGCTGATAGTCTATGAAATTCTAGTTTTTTCTGGTGTGGGGTCTGGCTTCCTTTTTGGCAGACCCCCATTAGCTTTTCTATACTTTATGGTTTATATATAGAAATGTAAAGACTCAGGTTTTAGTTTTAAAAAGAACATAGTACATATATTAATGTAGTACTATTGACTTTGCGTTCATTGTTGAGAAGTGTGACTCATAAGGTATTCTCCATGTGTGGGATCCTAGCATGGGTGGAGGACAATGAAACTTAGCCAAGTTGATTAATTAATATCCTTCCTAAGTCTAACTTAGGAAAAGAATGGTTGATGTGTTATCTTCTTCTGTTTCCCTAATGAGTACCTTTTTCTAAGATTTAAGTGGAAAATAATTTAAGTTGTGATATTTTAATCATGATCTTCCTTCTCATTGAGTGAGAGAGGGTTAATCTTAGCCCTCAATCATTTTGTATATAGGGTTTTCACTTACTCATGGAGAGATAAATAGATCGACTTGGTAGAGGGGCACATCACTTATGCATTTGAGCATTGAGAGAGAGAAAGCGATATATAGAAAATATCTTGAGGGTTTGGTGGACAGGTTTTTCAAAGGAGACATGGGATATTTCTGAAGAGGATCAACCTTCTTCCTTGGCTTTTAAAAGAGGTCTATTTTTATATCTGAAGGGCAATCGTACTAGGTGATGCCAAGCTCACACAGACGGTCATACGAGTGACGCAGAGGCTCACAGTTGAGTTTTGTTGAGTCGATTGGTTTATTGGGGTTTGTAGAAGGCTTGTACTATTTCTTGGAAGAATTTTTTTGGGGTTTCTCCCCAGTAATTGGCAGGGACAATTTTATCTATAAGAGATCTCTATATTTTCTGTTGCAATAATAAAATTCACAAATTTGAAGAACTAGTTTTCCCTCTGTGTTTTTTCCAGGGAAAAATTTGTCCAAAAATACTGGTGTTCTCATGTGATGTGATTGTTGTTATATTTTTCAATATAGATCATATTTATTTCTAATGCGCTATTTTTATTTTTATTTTCTGAAGAAAACCTAGTTGTAACTGTAAAGTAACAATTTTAGAAATTTAAATGTGTTGAATAAATTTATGGGTAGTAAAGATTGTTGAAGTTTATGGTTCATCTTGTTGGGTTTTAGTGGATTCACATGGTATCAAAGTAATCTTGTTGAAGTAACAACATCAACGTATTGGGTTAAGGAGATAATTTTCATATATTTTGCAAAATCAGTTTGTAAGACCGCGCTAGGGTTTGGACATACACACTTTCAACAATGGCTATTGTTGTGTTGGTTTTGTCACATGGGTGGGCAAAAACACAACACTTACTTGCCTAGTTAAGTCCTCTAAACAAGATAGAGGTTTGTGAGTTGATTAGATAACCATATACACATGAAACAATGAAATAAAAACTAAAAACAAAGAGAAATAAATGTTAGAGAAGCTAGCAAAAACTAGAACCATGAAAAACAAAAAAATGACAATCATATAGCTACCAATGGATCAATATATTGATAGGCTAACACTGTAGAGAAAGGAAGGGACTTATGAATCCCCTCTTCCTCTTTGGGAGGGCTCTTGAGTTCCCTAATAGATATCTCTTCTCTTCATGCAATGACAAGAGACAATGGTGAAGAAATACAATGTCAATCCTCTCAAGAGGTGAGTGGAATGGCCCTTGCTATAGTGCTTCAATGATTCCAAGAGAAAAGAGGATTCTCTAAGAAGAATTCTTGCATCATAACAATACATTGAAGTTCTTATTTTTCTAGCACACCCATGGCACATATTTATAGTGTCCATTCATGGAAATATACAACTAGTTCATAGTGTGAACAAGAGGCCTTTTAGGGCACTTCCTAGCCCTTGACCAACCTCCAAGCTAGATTTCTCTCAAATATGAGTGTCAAATCGTGTTGGGGGTTAGAATGGAAGTGGTTGACAGACCAACAATATTCATAAATGCATCGTTCATGAGAAGTGTGCGGATTTTCTCGTAGATAGTCACGCATCTTGTGCACAATGTGCGATTAGAGTTGTGTTAGCCTGCGCATTCTGAGCACTATGCACGAGCTTCCTTTGGTGAATTTTTTCTCTTTGATTTTTGAACCAAGTGTATATTTTGTGCCTTTTTGATGGATTTTGATGTTGTACGTGTACTAATTGTTGTTGGAATTGATGTCTTTCTTCAACCATTGTGTGTAATGCTGAGAACGATTTTTCAGTGATAACAGATGCTCCTTGATGTGTGAGGTTATGAGCATACATATAGCTGAAATATATCAATGTTTATTTTGCTGAGAGTGCCATTGTAAGGAAGAGTGAAGAGAGGAACTACAAGAGGGATCCGTCAGAGGGAGAGGGAAAACTATGGGAACCAAACCTTTCTCTAAGAAGAAAAAATAAAATCTTTATACAAACGAAGCGGGCATGCCCCATGCTCGTGTCATGAAACCAAAATGTGAGACTGTAACTGAAGATGTATGATGATGTAGATAGCTGCAACGCCCTCGGGGGTGGTTGATAATGGCAGATGACAGTTCTGAATGGTGAACTGACTCTAAAGCAAGTAATGAACGACTGTAAGAAGTGTCGATGACTCGTAGGGATTGATGGCCTATTGATGCAGGAGCATAGGTTCAGGGAAAATGAGTTCATTCATGACTTGATCAAGGTCAAGAAAATCAGAGAAGACCTAGAGTCTCACATAAATGTAATTTCTTTATTTTCATTAAAGAGTTGAAAAATGGATAAGGATTCTAGATCCTTTCCACTTGTAAAAGATAAGTTAGGGTTTGTTAATGGTTAATGAGTCACTGATGACTCGTAGGGGTCAGTTGAGTTTGTTAAGGACTCTGTTCCTTAATCATAGGATCTGGGAACAGAAATCCACTATAATATAAATACAAGTTTTGGTTGATGATTAGGTAGCTGAACCTAGTTTAATCCAGTTTATTCTAGATAAGGGTTATCTCACAGAGCTCGAGGAAGAAGCTTGAATGTAGAGGAAAAGAAGAAGCTCGGAATCTAATCCCAGGAGCATGCGCAAAGATACATCTATGTTTTGTAAACTATCTATGGGTGAATTCAAGTTTGTAAAGAAGGTTTTATTGTTCTATTGAATTCAATTTCAGTATTGCAATCATTGATATAATAAGTGATATTATTACTCTGTGTATATTGTGATATTTCTGTTATCATTGATTCAGTGAGATTGATTCATTGATCAATCTGAAGGTAAGAGTTAAGTCGATTTGCAAAGAATTATAAGTTCCAGAAAACGTTACAGTGGAGGAAAACCCAATTCATATGTGTATTCTGTACATATTATGGCTAAGCGGAGATAACATATATATGAATCGTCCAGAGGGTATCGATTCTATGGAGTATTGAAATGCATGGTGAAATTATCATCATCGTTACAGAAGGGAAGCCCAATACACATGCACAGCCAGTAAGCATCACATATATGCGTAACATTTAGATCAGCGATGGTGAATAGAACAGAGATCGATGAATGGAGCATGGATGGTTCCAATTACATAAGAGATTGACGGCCAGGATGAAAACGGAGGTTGCAAAGCCCAGAAATGGACGATCGCGATCTCAGCGGAAAATGGAGGGTTCAAAATTCGAGGTAAGTTTTATTTCCGCTGAGGCCACGTGTCGAATGGAGGATGGGAGCGGAATTTGCATGGAGGGTACAACCTGTACGGTGTGTGAATTTCCGTTGGGACCTTTTGGTCATATCAAAAGGTCATAAGGTGTTAGACACGACAAGGTAAATGATTTCCGTTGGGGGCTTAAATGTAAAGAAAAGTGTTAGAGTGATTTCCGTTGGGTGCTAAATAAAAGTGCTTAATCCACTAATTCGATGGGAGTCCTACCAAATAAAACCAAAGTGTCAAGTATCTGACAGATAACTAAGTTTAGTGTTGGCAAAGAATGGAAAGAACATATTCAAGAAGGATTCCAGTACAGTAAATTGTGGAATCGAAGATCTGCTTCGACATAGCAGGTGGTGCCTGCATTACCTATCAACTTCAGAGGTCTTCGACTGGTATGAAACAACTGCAATGGTCACATAGTAACACCCACCTTAACATGAGAGTTTTCTAAAGTCAAATGTTATGGGGGTCAACGGATTCATAAAGCAATGATGACTCTCTATGTTCCATCTGAGAGTCCTCATTGAAAAGGTAATGAGAGTCAATATATTGTTGCCCTTATGGAAACTGTGTTGATGTCGACAGGAAGGGAGACACGACATTGAGAAGCTAAAGGGATTCTTGAAATCCACTGGGTAATAGGTGATATCAGGTACTGATGGGTAACATGGACGAAGTCAAGATGCTATTAGACTCAAGACTGCCCTTGGTTGGGGTATTGAGGAATGATTGAAAGCAACCGTAAAACTAGATCTAGTGTCAAGGGGACGACTAGATATGGGGTTAAACTGTGTTGGAGGATAACAAAGTGGGAAAACTCATATATTGTGGGTACATCGATTTAGGATACTCGGGGTTTGTTAACGATGTTGATATGAAAAAACATGGTGGATACCCCAACCAAGGGCGACATGGGTTGCGGTGCCAGGTAAAAGAAGGCCATCGGGGATGACGACTAAAAAAACTATTTATACGCTGGAAACAAGGGATTTATACAATTACAAAATAAATAAAGAATAATTTGGGTTGAGTATACAGGTACAAAAACGTGTGCCCCAGTGAAAGATGGCTTGGCCTTTTAGAGAACAAGTTTGTAAAAGAGAACCGGTGGAAGGTGGGGGGCCCATGGGCGGGTTTCTGTATTAGGTAAGTGGATGGAGGACAATATGCAGATGGGAAAAGTGATGGTGAATGAGATGGAGGGCTAATGAAACTGCGGGTGTGCATTCAAATAGAACCAAGTGTAGGACGATATGACCTGGGGAGTCCATTGGGAAGGTTAGCAATATGATAAGAAGAAGTATGGGGTTCATTCTCGGAAGTGCAAAGTACTATCAGGACTCCCAATCCTAGGGGGTGAAATCAGCATGAGTGTCAAGTTGTCAAGGGGAACTATTAATGGGACAACTCGTGTGGGGGAGAGTGTTATCGGTTGACGGTACCAAAATGTGGCAAAGGTAAAGATATTGTAGAGTTGAATGTAGGGACCCTAATGGTAAATGTCAGAGGGTGTGTATGGGGTATGCAATTGTTTGCAGAGGGAGTAACTTCATGTCAGTGTCGTATATATACCTGAAGGGGCTGTAATCTTGTTGAACAAGTACCTGCACACATAAAAAACCAAATACCCGATGTGAACAATGTTTGATGATAAATAACATATAACAACTATTTGATAAAATTGAAAGTAAGCATGCGTACCTGAACGTGGCGTGAGAAAAATGCTCCTTCCGGGAAAAGTGCAGATGATAACCTGGGGAATGTGAATGTGTAGATGGTTGGATCAGGATCTCGTAGATGAGAACGAATCGAAAAATAGAGGCTCTGGGATCCTGTACAGAATGGGGAAGTTGGGACAAAGGGCCTATATATGGATGGTGGGCCCACAATGCCACCTCATTTGTACCTGACATTATTTTTTATCTAGCGAGAGAGTTGTGAGGTGATTTCGATATTACAGGAGCGTGAGGCTACTGATCCAGGAGTTGCGAGAGACCGGTTAGTGACCCTATCATCCTGCATTTTTTGAAGTTGATAGATGTTAGGTAGGGGTTGTACGGAGGGCCATATAGGGTTATTTTAAGGGTAGGATCCCACTAGTGCATGGGAAAATGGGGAACACCCGTGCAAGTGTGCATAGGTAAAAATCTGTTTCCTACACATTATGTGCAAGTTTTTCTAAAACAGTCACGCATTCTGAATGCATGGTTGTGTTGGGAAACCCCGCACATAATGAATGTATGTATAGGAAACAGTCGCACACATATGTGTGTGGGATGGAAAGACATGCATGCATTGGATGTGCTCCTGTCAGAGTGACAATTGTGCACCCATGCGTGACTGTGGGTGAGACAATTGCGCATTAGTGCACAAATGTAAAAGGAACAGTCGTGCACAGATGCACAACTATATGGGGAAATCCACGCACTGTGGGCAGACTGAGGGGTGTATGAATTTTTTATATATATGATTTTTGAAGGATGATGTAGGTTATCAGGTGTTTTCAGGTGAATTTAGGTGATCAGTAGAGGTTTGAGTACGATGTTGGTCAACTGGTGAGAGATGGACTGGGACCGGTTGAGAGATGCTACAAGAGAGCATCCTGGAGTACGTAGACACTTGGCAGACTGTGGGTTTCTAAAGTTTTTTGACTATCCTCTGATACGGTCATAGGAGTTTTTACTCCAGCTTTTTATTCAGATGTGGAGCATTGATCTGCAGTGCTTCATGGTGCGGGGGGAGAAATTGACGTTCTCTACGGTAGAGGATGTCTACTTTTTGACAGGACTCCCATTCTGTGGGAGGGCATTGGTCATGGATCCCCATATTCCAAGGGAGGATAGGTGGAGACCATGGCAACACGACATTGTTCCAGGTCGAACCTTATGTCGGGTTCGATCATCCAGATTGAGGCCATATATGACATGTTGATTGAGTGCATCAAAAACATGGTGGTGAGGATCTATGGATCCTTGGGCACTCAACGGATCACAGGTGGTCAGTGGAGGGTGGTTGAGGAGGTCTTGGATGAAGACCTCTTTGCATGGGCTGTGCTGATGCATACCCATATGATGTCACAACTAAACGAGTATCGGCGTACCGACTCTGGTAATTTTGCATTCAGGTCAGTTTTAGTGGCTTGGTTTTTGGAGATGGTGCCTCTATTACACCCACAAATTCTATTGGAGCCAACGTCACAGTGAGAGTCATGATTGATGTGATGGGCACATGTTTTGGCGTGACATGGAGGAGGGGAGGGTGGCCACTACTTCACGGCCGCAATTTCTTGAGTGTGGCTTCATATGCCACAAGTGATTCTTCAATATCCATACGCTGGTATGGATTACAGACATGACCCTGACATGGTACTACCTCTCGGGGAGGACTGGGACCAGAGAGGTATGTGTTGTATCTGTTTGTTTTGATTTTGGTGGATAACATTGTGTAGACATGTATATGGATGCTGACACTATACCTATGTTGTTTTTCATATGTTGGATCTCGGGGGCGAGAGGCATAGGTCGTCCGAGAGTTGGCTCGATGGGAGTCGGCTCGACAGGAGCCCACAGAGTCGAGGGCTAGGTAGAGGCATCGATGATATGACATCGATGCAGAACCGTCCAGAGAGCCATAGGGAGATGTTGAGGAAATGCTAGAGGATATGTGTCGATGGTTCAAGCGGGTCCTTTAGGGGGTGGCAGAGAGCGATGGGCCTGTATCTAGGACGAGGAGGTCCTGTACCAAGGTGTGGGGGTATCGACGGAGTGGCAGGTGTTGATCCATAGGGAAACAACGGCAGGGGAAGCTATGACTAGTCGGTTTCCTCCTGGAGCTAGAGGGCCCCCAGCTGGTGGGGCACCTTCGGTTGATAGAGGATTTGAGGGGGGAGATTTAGGGGAACCTTGAGTGCTTAGTTGGGATGTATGGGTTTGGGAACTCGATTTTGTATAGGGTATTTGATACCCTATTTTTGTACTCATAGGGATGATGGGATTCATGAGCCTACGAGAAGTTGTATATATATTTTATGTAAAATATTTTATGACCTTGATGATATATATGATGGATATGTTGATCATCCTTGTCTTTATGTTTTATGTTTGTGATTTATGATGTCTATTGCTATCTGTTGAAAAATGTATCATGTTGTGTATATGATGTTTTTAATGTGATAAATGCCAATCTAATACTACGTTAGCCATGTGATCTGCTACTTGATTGAGATTTCTTGGAATATGTGTAAATGTGATGGAATCAAAGTTATGAGAAAGGAGTTTAACTTGCAAGTATTTGCGAAAGAGGAAAGGATCATGAACATGATACACGTTGTTGAGCTGCAGGACGACAAGATGGGAATCTAATAGAACGTTAAGGGAAAAAATGTGGCAGTGATTGGCCTCAGCGAGGAGACCAATGACGACATCATATTTGGCTTGGTTGTTGGTGGTTGGGCCTAAGCATATGCCATTATAATGGAGTAGTATATGTGAGGGGATATAGAGGGCCCAAGCGGTCGAAGCAAGATTCTAGGTCCAACTGTTGGCACCGTCAGCGTAACCAATGTGGTAGGCTGATGGATGATGAATTTGTCAATAACACGGGTGATAAATCAGACATGAGGAGTGGTGGCAGTAAAGAAGACTAAAAACTCTAAAAATGTGTACAAAGAGAAACCTAAGGTAGGGGGATACACTTAGGCGTAAAATTTCTTTAAGTATAACCCATTGACAGGTTCCTTGAGATGGAAGCCTTATGGAGAGGCCAATATGTAGGCGCCTTTAGTGAGGCAATATTGGATGATAAAGGGGTTGTGCCATAATGACTCGAATTTCCCATGGCTGAGAGTTTCATGGGCGATATCATAGGCTAACACGAGATCACCTTCGTTGAATAAGCGAAGGTTGACATGGCGGTCAAAGGTGGCTTTGGATTGTTTTTTCGCTACCTCGTTGTGTTGTAATGAATATGGACGGTCTTCATCAAGTGATTCTAGGGTCAGCATGCACTACTCTATTGGAGCAGTGTCAAGTAAGAGCTCTATGGAACTGCATAATGTTGGGATTTCTCACTCGATCGGGAGGGTGGTTTCGATCCCATGGATGAGGTGGAACGATGTACAACCGGTGGCAGTTTTGACTGTCGTGCAATAAGCCCATAAAGAGGAAAACAACATATGATGTCAATTGGTCTTGTGTTTGTTGACAGTGCATTGTAGCATGGCTTTGAGAACTTTATTGACAACCTTGACCTGTCTATTGGACTGAGGGTAGTATGGGGAGGAAAACTCATGGGTGAAGCCTAGTTTTGAGGAGAGTTCGACAAATATCTCGTTCTCAAAATGTTTACCGTGATCAGAAACTAACTGTTGGGGGAATCTGAACCAAGTAATGACATGCTTGAAGAAAAAACGTGTTGTTGTGTCAGCAATGTTTTTAAATGTGGGCATTGCATCATCCGATTTGGTAAAATAATCCATTGCCACGACAATGTACTTATGTCCATTACTGGATGGAGGATGGCAAGTCATGGAATCTATGCCCCAATTACAAAAGAGGTCGATTGTGATGACTAGGTGTAGAAAAGTTGGTGGGGCTCGTGCTTTATTTGCATAAAGATGACATTTATCGCATCACTTGACAGCGTGGATGTTGTTGTTCCTGAGTCTGTACTTAAGGCTTAAACGTACAGTGTCAAGGCATACGAAAGTATGATAAAGGTTGGAAAAAGATTGCACTAACCTTCGGTATAGGAAACTAGTGAGGATTTCTACGTTCTCGTCGTCTAGCTTCCAACTGTTCCTGGATAGTAATATCTCGTTCAATGGCTGCCCATGATTGTTCCAATTCGTCCAGGGTGTCCGCAGTTTTAAGGATTGTGTCAAAGATATTTAGAGCGATATGTATTTTATTAGATAGCCCGGGTTGAATGTTAGGTTGAGTTGCTACAGGGACAATCATTTAGGAACAGTTCCAGTATGGAAATGGTTTTTAAAGAGAGAATTTATTTGATGTTTTAATTCGGACGAAATAAAGAGAAACCTTTGCATGAAAAAACAAAATAAGAATGCAAATTGAAGGCCCTTTCATGTAACTGTGTTGTTTCCGATGAAAATAACGTGAGATGGGAGAAAACATTAAGCTGTAGATGACGCGAAGTTCCTGTCAGTGGAAAACTCACGTATACACAGAAGAAGCAATTGACATAAACATAATTGACCTAGTGTAAATAAACATAAAATTATGTAAATGTAAATTGGTCTTACACTCGCTAATAGCTGGTGCAGAGGAAAGACAAGAGACAATTACAGAAAAAGATGCAAACCTTTCACCATAGTAGTGGTGGTACTAAATTACAGTGATACACGTCAATTATGTAGAGCAAAATGAAAAGAAACAAAGAACATGACGAAACAAACTTGCAACACAGTCGTGACAGAATCGGGAATCTTCAAATTGCTTGTATTAACTCCTTTAATGCAAAGACTCTCTTACAGTTAGTCCCCAAAAAGTCCAGCCTCATTCTCTTCTTTTTGTAATCTATTTATACAAAATTTGCCTCTTGGTTCAAAAGAGCGAAATTCCTCCATCTGTCTGAATCTGTTTACAAAAAGGTGCCAGGTGCTTATTTTTTCTTAGATTTAATACATATGATACACTTGTCTAAAAAATGAAATACAAGCTATGAAGGTTTTGTATTGACAGCTGGGGGGAGCGAGATAATTCCATTTCACCCATTCTACCTTCAATAAGTGTTAGGTGCCTGTCCTCACATGGATTCAGTGTACATGATACACTTGTCCACAAACTGGGTCACAAGCTGTGAAGGCTCGGCTTGACAATCGGCTTCGACAAGATAACACTCTCGGGCCAACTGTGGAAGCTTATCATTTATTTGTATATCAACGAGTTCAAGGGCGCCAAGTTGTGCACTAGGCTGAATCAAATGTTTGTAGATTTGAGCTGGGTCTACCCTGTCCATCTTGGAGATTTCCATTGAACTTCTCTCATTCTCCCCCTTTATGTCGAGAGAAACCCTATCTATATTTATCTGCCTTAGCGCCTTTGTGTCAGTTCCAATTTCTATCCCCAACTGCTCACCATTTATGTTATTGATGGCCTCTTCTAACGAATTTGCCACTTTTTGAGCCTGCTCTTTGCTCAAAGTAATATCATGTTCCCAATTCTTTAACAAGATATTACCCCTAGTTTGTTTGGCAATGGTGAGCCTGGGATGCCTTGAAAACCTGTTGTTGGTCGCTATCACTGCCTCTTGGAAAGCGACCCGAGCAGCTTCAGCGTTCCTTTCTTTGTTAATCAGATTCTCAGAGATTCGTTGTATTAATAAGTAGTCTTCTCGAATCTCTCCTACTTTGTTTAGCAGGCTCTGTTGAGCAGAGGATATCCTACTCCGAATATCAGTCACTTGAGATTTAATGATTTCGATGTCAACCGCCTTGCTTTCTGCGATCTTCAACTGAGTCTGTAGCTGTGTAATCATATCCCTCTGCTGGCCTGATTGTACCCGACCATCTCGGATCGTAGAATTTGCTTGTTCCAGTTTGGTCTTGAGGACTTCAATTTCTTTCTTACCGGCTAATTGGGCCATCTCTATTGCCCCACTTGCTTGACTCTTAGCATCTTCCGCAACCGAAGCTATTCGGGCTTCAAGAGTCTTGATCAGCCGATTCTTTGCTTTGAGTTGATTTTTTAACGCCGCGACCGAGAATTGATTTGTCGTCACGTACGCTCCCAGCGTCCCTGCAATCTCTGTGGCAAATGCATCTTTCCTTTTGTTCATCCCATCGGTCATTACTTTGAACTTTTTAACAGTGGACTCTCCCTCTTGATGAAATTCCTGCTTGACTACATCTTTCCTTTTTCTGTCCAAAAAGAAATCATTAGGGGGGAGTTCCTCTGCCCTTATAGGTCTTAGTTCTTCCCCAAAAATCCATCCCTCATTAACGCCTCCCTGTGCTAACTGCAAGGGTGTGACAGAGGTGATGGGTTGTCCGATCTGCTTCACCGCCTTCCCTAGTGTGCTGAGTGGATATTGCTCTTTCGGGGGATCAGAGGTCTTAGTCCCTGCCTCCGAATTCTGAGTTTTTGGTGGGTCTGTGTCCTTTATTTCCACCTTAGGACTATGCTCCTTGGGAGGATCAATAACCTCTTTTTATGTTTCGGGATTGTCCTCCCACTCAGGACTCTTCTTCTTTTCTGGATTCTTCTCCTGCTCAGGACTCTTCTCTCGCTCAGGACTTTTTCCCTGTTCGAGATTATGTTCCTGATTCCCTTCCTGACTTTTTCGGGATTAGAAGTCTGCCCTGCAGAACTTCCGACCTCCTTTTCTTTATCCTTAGAAAGTCCCAAACCTCCCAACACAACGGGAAGGCATCTTCTCCTATGTCCCTGAAATTTTAGAACAGAAGCCTTGTCTTCGGGTGCCAGAGATCTGATCCGAAATTGCACTTCCGAATAGGACCTCGCCGCTCGGAAAACATCATCTAAGGGCGAACATTCATGTTCAAACTTCTTTAATCCGCAATTTCCCAAATGAGTGCTTACGATCCCCCGAGGATCATGCCTCTTGTACTCGATAGAGACTAGGCTCAAGTCTTCAATGGCTGCGGCCTCAGCTTTAACATGCCCAAAATCTAATAATGAATATGAATTCAGCCGAATAGGGAAAAATGGCCATACCTTCTTGGCCGACGCTTTGAGCTCTTTGCTCACTCCGTCGATTACTGTTTGCCGAGCAATCTCACGATAGGCTAGCTTGTCGGGGATGAACTGTGGGAGCGCCAGAGGCGGAACAACGGCTCTGAAAACTCTCAAATAGGAGAATTCTTCCTCTACGTACCAGTCTGCAATACGGCTCAAATTCGCAGCAATGATATCAGAGATGTGGGGTGGTGTAAGACCAAAAATGGCGACGTGTAGGGGCACCATCACCTAATTGAAAATCTCATAAATAAACTTATTTGCGTTATTTTCCCACAACTTATCATGGTACTCATGTACAATTTTTTCCTCGGTCGGACTCCAAGCCCAATTCATTAAAGGGAAAGGCGTCATGGAGCAAATTGCGTCCATGATATATGCGGACATGAAGAATCCGGATGCCCTCCCGACTGCTTTTTTTATCCCGGTACTCTGTGACCCGGTCGAACAAACTATCAGAGAGTATCTTCGACCAATTGAATGAGCTACCTTCTGCTACCCGAAAGATGAGAGGTACCCACCAAATGTAAAAATGTGCGGTATCCTCACTGCTGAAAAGATGGCATGCCATCATTGCCACATATATGAATGGTGGCTCCAGCAAAGAAATTGAATACATGCCCTTATCATTTACTCTAAATGTTGCGGAGCGCGAAACCCAGTCTTTTATCAAACCACCCATGGTTTTATCATATTCTTCACACTCCTTCTTTTTGAATTCCAGCAGGAATTCACTGCCATATATATATTCAGAAGTCGCTGGCAGCCTATACATAGACTGGATATGCTCTGGTCTGAAAGTCCCGACCGTGTTTCGTCGGTCATTTATGATGGTTCGGGTGGGTAAGTCGACATGATCCAATGCCCATCGGATTATGTCATAGTATGGGAGAAACCGAGGTCTGGTTACAACCAGGTTCATCCCTGACTGAACAACTGTCTTGTACTTAGTTTTCAGGTCGTCCCTTACAATATCAATGTCATCGCCATCTAATTTTGGGCAGTTTATCAGCCCGGATTTCAGAATATCTGAGATAGTCGACCAGGTGTCTACTGAGCCTCCAGTCTGAGGAGAAGTATCTGAGACGTTGTCTGAACCTTGTGCTGCAACCTCGACACCTGTTTTCGCTGCTCTTCTTGGTGCCATAGCTAAAGCTTGTTGTTTTTCTCTTCTGCAGTAAACCTGTGTATACATGCGGATATGAGTATCCTCGGGGAAAGGCGAGCTCTATGCGTTAATAAGAAATGTTTTTTTAACAGATAAAACAAAGTCTCGTATATATTTTGAAAATCATGTACCTTTGTCATAAGTCTGTCAAATCGCGAATAAAACCAAATTTATTGAAAAAATCCGATCTTATTTTCTTCGTGGATTTATCCTAATTTCTCATTAATGTCATGAATATTGGGCGGCTTGACATGTACTCAGGTTATGGAGAGTAAATGAATAAATACCTCGTGAGGTGTGCCAACCTTGAAGCGCGGGACGTAATCCATTTAATTTTAAAGTATTACAAATCTTATTGACTTAAAAAACTTCTTCGCCTTTCGTTGCATCTCGAATTTTGTTTTCGCGTTTTGACCCTTTAACTCGCGATACTGCGAGGGACGATTTTAATGTAATCAATGGTAATCGTGATTGGTGGGTCCTTAATGATATTATTAACTTAATTTCCATATCGTGACTCGGGAATTCAAAGACAACTTTTTAGGAGAATGATATGCCGAGTCGCGATATCGCGATGTGGCGATAATTTGGCTCGAATTAAGAGAAGGAAATCTAAGATTAGGCGATTAATTAATCTTGATACATTTATGTCGCAACTTCGTGAATCGGAGTTTTGGATACCTTAACTTTATGAAAGAAAATGCCGAGCGGCGATGTGGCGAGAACCAAGTTTAACTGTGGTTAGTTTTTTACTTTTAATTATCAACCAAGGTTTTCTCAAAATTTATCGTGTTCTCGGCTATCGGGGCTGTAAGAACAAAAACTTCTCCTCGACGAATGCCGAGGCGCGAAATACCGACGATGCCTAATCAAGGGTTAAAGGGTTTACCATAGTCAATGCCTTGGGTGAAAAATTGAAGGAACGAGTTCGCAGTTTCGCGACTCGGGACTTGTGAATTCAAATATTTAAAGTGTCCGACTGGCGACATCCCAAAATAAAACAAGAGGGCAAACACTCTTGCGAAAAAACAGACCCTTTTTTGAAAGCGAAAACGCATTGCTATTCATGCGACAAGATTTGAGAGTTTTATGATTTCGGAAGGAGAAGAAAAACAACCTTAGATCTCAAGTATTAAACATTTGAAAATTTGTGCGAGGTGAAAGAACAAGGGTGGCTCCAACATAGGCTCCAACTAGGGATCCCGTTTCCCTGTGAGGCGGGAAGAACAGCAGACCAGGTGCCAAAATTGGGTAAATGGAGTCATAGGCTAAAATCAAGGAAAAAATCCAAGGAAAAAGATAGAAAAAGGGGGAAAAATCTTTCGCTTGGTAACCCAGAAGCTTTTTCGAACTCAGATGCTCTTTCCAAACACAACTGAAGTCACCTTCGCAATTTTCTCTTTCTCGCTACTAAGTTTGGGGAACACTTTAAGACAGTTGTAACAATCCTAGGATATTCAACAGGTCTTATGATTCTCAGCTTGCATCAAAAGAATGATATTATATAATCTAAAATAGGGAAGTCCCGTCTGAATTTGGGGAAATGATAAGGTTTTCAGAAAGTGTTGATTACCGAAGTAGATTGATGTTTATGTATAATAGCCTTATAGATCTCCCAGACATTGCTTCACTACCAGTGAGCCTGTTCAGTACCCCGGTGAAGTTGTCTGACCCTTTTCTACTGAATTTCTTTTCACCACTTCGGAAAAAATTTATGCGTTTAAACGCTAAGACGAGGGCAATCATTTCTGAATTTCCTTTCATCGTCTTAATAGACTAGGTGGGGGAAATCATTTCTAAATTTCCTTTCACCATCTGTCTTAATATTTTACCTTTAAAACATGAAGATGGGAGCAATCAGTTTATATCAGGGCTGAGATCTGTAAAATATTTTTTATCAGAGGTCTGTCAAATTATTTTGATTACTCGGTATCAACCTTCCTTTGACCCTTACAAGACCTTTAGTTCAGAGGGAGACAGGAGAGAAAGAATAAAACTTTAAGGGACATCCTGTTCAAGCAAGCTTTGATTTTTTCGACGCTGTTGAAAAACCTAGAAAGGTCAGGATCACTATAAACGTTCCTTATCTTAGCAGAAGATCAAGTAGTTGTGAGGACTAGCTTTCTTATTAAGATATTGATCCAGGTGGATATCGGGGGCCACCCATCTTTTCCAAATGGCTCAAAACAGTTTTCTGGCCATTTTGGCAATTTACTATTTTTAGCAGGTTTTAACTTCCGGGGCCAT
>JZKD02S0263849.1:115837-147844 GCA_000966675.3 Picea glauca
TTGCCTTCTAGGGAAAAAAACCCTAACATAATCTCTACCGTTAGATCTGCGACCTTATAATGAACGGTCTAGATTTACAATGAAATTACAATATACATTTACAAGGCAATTTTTCTTTTGGGGGACCGCTTGCCCCTGGACTCCGCAGAGGGGGTACCTCCCCTCTGCACTCCCCCGTGTGGAAGAGTGTACATACTTTTGGGTGTAAATACTTCATGGGGTATAAACACGGTTGAAAGCAAGAACCTCTGAATCAGGAAGATAATCAGGCTCCACAACCAACACAACTATTCAAAATCATGAACCTGTTGAATGGGAGAGGATTGAACAAAGTTCATGCCGACATGTGGTTGTCCTAGTGGAGGATCAACTTGCTAGGGGGGACTAGGAAACAAAAAATATGGATTGTTTTGTGGAGATGATCCATACGGTGTGTAGGAAGTTGAAGTACTTCCACCACTGTTGGGGGTTATATACGGGGGTTGGGGGTGGACGCGTACTAGATTGAGAGATCGAATGCATCTAGGGTATCGTTGGGGGTCCCCCCAATGGATCAGAAGGAAAAACATGATATGACTGTTGGTGAGTGGGAGGAGGGTAATAAGACATCCCTCCATATGGTTGTGGATATTAATTTTCACCACAAATGAGTGATGAGTGGTTGTAAGGTTTGAGATGTGTCATAGAACCAATCAACCCATCCGCAGCTTGGGACATCCCAGGTTTGTCTTGGCCAAATGGTATGGGTCTGGGTGCATCAGGCAACAATGTGTACAAGTAACCTAATTGAGCATATATGAGGTCAAACTGTTGGGCCTTGTTGATGGCTTCCTCTTCTGATTGAGGAAAAGTGGATGATACATCCTTTGCAATTATAGGGAAAAACGATTTAAGAAGCCAATCAAGATGTTGTTTTTTGGTGGTTTCAGCTTTACATAAACTACATCGCCGATGCCATTCATGGATGTGGTCGACAATATGGATAGAAGTGGTCTGTTTGAACTCTGAGAGAAGTTATAAACCAATGTCATGATGAAGTGGTAATTGAAAAAAGGACAAAAAGGCCTTGACCAATGATTCAAAGGTCACATGGGACCTTGATTTTTCGTCCACGTGCCATTTGGTTGATGAACCAGTGAGAGTTCTTTGAAATAAACTCAAGTGGATGGAATCATCCATGATGTTGTTTGAATAGCACCATAAGTGGAAGGTCATAACATGGTTGGCGGGATCTTCCCTTGGTTTTCCTTCAAACTTTGGAATATATGAAGCAAATTTGGTAGGCATATTGGGCCAAATGGCTTCATGCAAAATGGGATCATTCGTGAGTTTGGTTAAATCAAGAATGTTGAGGGATACCAAGTATGGCATAGGGGGATTGGATGGAGGATTAGTTCTAGCCATTGTGTGTGTAGGTAATGAACCTGTCCCTTGAGAGGGATTTGGTGGGTTTGTACTTCTCCCTTGAGAATAAGTTTGTCCCCCGCCTCCTTGTGAAGGAGAACCAATATAAGGATTGCCTTGGGTATTTGACCCAAGTAAGGTGGAACCATGTAAAACCGATCCCAAGACAGTATCACTCATAGGGGTGTGAGATGGTGTGGCCAGTGAGTTGGTGAGACTAGGGACTCATCCTAGAATAGGAGGGAGATTCTGCAAGTGTTTAGAAAGACATGGATTATGTGGTTCCCCTATGGTTCTGACTAGAAAAGTGAATGTGTGCAAATGATGACAAGAGATAAATAAATGAACAAGAGATTTTTATATTTTTGACCTTCACAAGATAGTATAACTCACAATTGCATGTAATCAAATGAACATCATACATAAATCAATTGTAAAATAAACAAGCATGTGTTTATGTGGATTTTTTCTGTGGGGGAAAACAACAATAAATGCCTGTGTCCTAAAAATACATATCGTCCTTCCTCTCAATTTATCATTGGGCCTTCCAATAGCACTCGAAAGTGGGCTCTGAAGCCACTGGAAAAGGAACTAGTGAAGGTTGAAGTAATCAGTTATAATGAGGGGTAGAGGGTGCATATCCCGAAAGAGTTGGCGATATTTCCCAATGGCCACACAAAATTTGATCAAGGTGTGATTGCAACCCACAACTGCCACCGGGGTAGATATCCTATGTTTTTCCACTAATTACCTTGGTCAAAGTGCAGCATTTAGATTTTCGGCCTAAAAAATGGGTCACGGCCTGGATACCCTCACAAGAGTTGGGTAACTCAAGGAGGGATGCGCAAAACAACCAGACCTCGGCCTTCAACCCTTCATGGGTATCTCCCTGCCTTATGTTATAGGAACACTTAACTTGGAGGATTTGAAAGATCCCTATTGTCAACTTCTATTGTTTCAAAATGTGAGAACCTGATAATGGGGGATTTTGGGGATGCCTATCCCCGATATCTTACCTAGACTAAAAAAAAAAAATTGGCACCTCTTGTGGAGGAAAATTTAGTGTGTTTTTAGAAAATTTTTAGATGGAGTGGGCTGAGAAATTGGGGTCATGGACCAATGTTGTTTGAATTAAATTGGTGTGGACAATTTCCAAAGAAGTAGTCGGAACTTTGGAGTTCCTTTGAAGTACTTTGTGAGTACTGAAAAAGAAATCCTACTTCGACCTCCACTACTCTAATAAAAATTATGAGTGTGACGAGTGGCTTTGTGTGCAAGAAAGTGAAAAGTGTGCAAAAGATTTTTAATAAGTTAAGTGTAAGATTGCAGCATGTGGACTTCATGTGGTCCTTACAAATCTTCTTACCTAGCTTACTATGTTTCTTTGGCACAACCTTGCGGAATATTTAAAGCCCTAAAGAGCTAGCAATGTGGGCATATGGGTCCTTACTTGATCCTTTAAACTCCTTAGAATGGTGTCTATACTAAGAAATATTTTGAAACTATCCTAGGATTGTAGAAATGTGGGCATGTATGGGCCCGTTACTTGATCTTTTAAACTTTCCTAGAGTGTTGTCTAAACTAAGAAAGATTTTAGAAACTATCCTTAGATTGCAAACATGTGGAAATGTATGGGCCCTTACAAAGATTTAAGATGATTTCCAAAACTAAGAGGTACCCTAGGGGGGTTTTGTCCTCTCCTAATGATTTTTTAAGGGAGATGAAATTTCCTTTCAACCACCTATTATGATTCTGGAGATCACACTTGGATGCGAGGGAAGAGCATACTTGAGGGTTAAAATTGATTTCTAGTCCCAAATTAGTTGATTGTGTTTGAAAAAACAATAACTTTAACTCAAAATTTTAAATGCCAAGTGAGCCATCCATGTGGCAACAAAGAAAAGAGAAGGATAGTGATTCTTTTTATCCCTATGTGCTTATGTTAGCTAACCTTTCTTGTGAGAAAGGAGTCTAAGTGAAGTGTGATTGTTTTACAAAGTGCAGGAAATTAAAATCTAAAGGCAAGGGGCCCTCAAACCACTCATAAAAACCCTTACAATTTGCAAAAAAATGAACTTATGCGCAGGATGTAGTTCTGATAGGCATGCAGAGTTATGAAGATTTTCACGCGCACAGAGTGCGCAGAATGTTCATTTGTGTGCCTCAAAATCCGTGCACTTCCTGTCATGTGTCAGGAAAGAAATTTCCAAGTGAAATTATCTTTCCTTGGCTTTGAATTATGACTTTGGAAGACTAGATCAGGTCGATTTTGGTACCTGCATATCCAAACAATTAGAAAGAAGTGCTCTCAAGACTTAAATAGGGAGGAATTTAATACCAATCCCCAGTATGGTCGCTAATATGTTGTGTTGGTTTTGTCACATGGGTGAGCAAAAACACAACACTTACTTTCCTAATTAAGTCAGCTAAACAAAACAGGGGTTTGTGAGTTGATTAGATAACCAAATACACATGAAACAAGGAAATAAAAACTAAAAACAAAGAGAAATAAATGTTAGAGAAGCTTGCAAGAACTGGAACCATGAAAAACAAAAAAATGACAATCATATAGCTACCAATGGATCAATATATTGATAGGCTAACATCGTAGAGAAAGGCAGGGACTTATGAATACCCTCTTCTTGTTTGGGAGGGCTCTTGAGTTCCCTAATAGAGATATCTTATCTTCATGCAATGGCAAGAGATAATGGTGAAAAAATACAATGCCAATCCTGTCAAGAGGTGAGTGGAATGGCCCTTGCTATAGTTCTTGAATGATTCCAAGAGAAAAGAGGATTATCCAAGAAGAATTATTGCAGCATAACAATACCTTGAAGTTCCTATTTTTCTAGCACACCCATGGCATATATTTATAGTGTCCATTCATGGCAATATACAACTGGTTCACAGTGTGAACAATGGGCCTTTTAGGGCACTTCCTAGCCCTTGACCAACCTCCAAGCTAGATTTTGCTCAAATATAAGTGTCAAATTGTGTTGGGGGTCAAACTGGAAGTGATTGAGAGGCCAACAAGATTCATAAATGTGTCGTTCATGAGAAGTGCGCGAAATTTCTCGTAGACAGTCGCACATCTTGCACACAGTGCACGATTAGGGTTGTGTTATCCTGCGCACTGTGCGCACGCTTCCTTTGGTGAATTTGTGCACTTTAATTTTTGAACCAAGTGTATAGGTTTGTGCCTTTTTGATGGATTTTGATGTTGTAGGTGTACTAATTGTTGTTGGAATTGATTTCTTTCTTCAACCATTGTTTGCAATGTTGCAGATGATTTTTCAGTGATAACATCCATGACATTAAGAGTGGAGGATAGACTTCAAGGCGCTCAAAACTTTCCCACCTGGAAAGAGAGGGTTATCAGAGTCTTTGATGTCAATGATGTCCTTGAACATGTTTATGATAAGGCAACAACTCCTACAGATGCAGATTTATTGGGAGCCTGGAAGAAGGGTGAAGTGAAGGCAATGGGAATAATCCTTGATGGGGTAAAGGATCATATAATCCTAGACCTTTCAGGGAAAACATTTTCTAAATACATGTGGACCGCCTTGGGTAGCGTCTATCAAAGTAAAAACAAAAACATGATTATGGTGCTTCAGGAAAGGCCGTGAAGTACCAAGATGGATAAGAGTGAAGGAATGATTCCTTACCTCACATGTCTTACACATATCAGGGATGAGCTTGGAACATTTGGCTCAAAGACAGAGGATTCTGAGTTAGTATGTATAGCCCTGAATGGATTTTCAAAGCCTTAGGACTCATTTGTGCATGGGATTGTAGCTCAAGAGAAGGTTTTTGTCTGGAATCACTTATGGGATGATTTTGTGTAGGAGGAAATTTGGCTTGGTCAGGAAAGTGGATCATCTACAACATCTCAGGTTGTGGATGAGGAGGCTTTGGTTCTTGAAAGCAAGGAAAAGGGAAAGTCTAAGAAGAAAGGCTTTGGGAAGAAGAAAAACATTGACTTCTCCAAAGTCAAGTGTGTCCAGTGTCACAAGTTCAAGCACTTTGCTTCACAGTGTCTGGAAAAGAAGAAGAGTAAGCCATAGATGGAAACCTCTGCAGGAGTAGAAGAGTTTGCAAAGAACTTTGAGGAGGATTTATGCCTTATTACATGTATGTCGAGATCAGTTGTCACAGATATTTGGTATGTGGATAGTGGTGCTTCTTGTCATATGACTGGGTGCAAGGAGTTCTTTAGTAGATTGAAGGAGGGAGGTGTGAATCTTCATATTGAGCTTGGAGATGATGCACGCTATGAGGCGCAAGGCATAGGCACTATGTCATTTCAGAGGGAGTTAGGTAAACTACTTTGTTTTTTTTTACGTGTTATACATTTCTGGTCTTACCATGAACCTCATATCAATTTTGACCCTAGAGGACAGAGGGTTTGAGGTTACCTTCTATGGAGGAAAGGTGTATATTAGACCAAAGGGGTCTACAACCAAGATGGATAAGGTAATTGGGGTTTGTAGTGAGAAAGTGTAGCAATTACATTTTGAGCCAACAAAAGCATTGGTTAGCAACAACACTGATTTGGGAGAGTTATGGAATAGATGTATTTTCATTTTGGTGTGTTGGGTCATTTGAGAAAGACAATTTTAGGAATTCCTAAGGTTGCAACAGATAAGCATGACCCTTGTAAGGGTTTCACATTCGGAAACTATGCCCGCAAGGCATTTCCATCTACAGTTATTTAAGAGAGATGGGATTCCAATGGAGTGAGGTTGATCCAAACCTCTATTTTCTAGCAGGTGAGGTGCCTCTCATACTGGTACTTTATGTTGATGATCTCTTTCTTACTGGAGATAAGCAACCAACCACATACTGCAAGGTTAATCTCGCATCTGAGTTAGAGATGAAATACCTTGGTTTGATGCATTACTTCCTTGGTCTTGAGGTTTCGCAGTCACATGGGTTCTTCTTCTTCGGACAGGGGAAGTATATAATGGAGATCTTGCGCATGTTCAGGATGACAGATTGTAGGCTCACGTCCATGCTTCTATTGACAAACTAGAGGAAGATTGATGTATCTAGTTCTGAGACAGTAGACCCCACCATCTATCACCAACTTATTGGATCTCTCATGTATATGGTCAACACTAGACCAGATATTATCTTTTTAGTGAAGTCTTTGAGTCAATTCATGGTGGACCCTAGGAGGGTGCATTGGATTGCTACGAAGCATGTGCTTCGCTACTTGAGAGGTACAATGGAGTACATGTCGTTGTATGAGCGTAGTGGTGGAGTGAGATTGGTAGGTTTTACAGATGTTGATTGGGCAGGGTGTGTAGAGGATAGAAAGAACACTTCAGAGTGTTGCTTCAGCATAGGATCGGGTATTATATCCCGGTTCAGTAGGAAGAAAAGATCAATGGCATTAAGCTCTCGGGAGGTAGAGTACATGGCAACTAGTTTAGCAACATGTGAGGCAATGTGGTTGAGGAAGTTGTTCTTTGGACTGTTTGATAAAGAGTTAGAGGCTACTGTGATACATTATGATAATCAAAGTTGCATCAGACTCTCTGAGAATCCTATGTTTCATGATCGTAGCAAGCATATAGACATCCACTATCACTTCATACGAGATTGTGTACAGAGGGGAGCGGTGAGGCTCCAATACATACAAACAAATGATGAGATGGAAGATATATTTACCAAGGCACTATGCAGACATACATTCATGAAGTTCAAAGATCAGATGGGGTTGGTTCAAAATCCCTTCCTCGTTAGGAGGGAGTGTTGAGAATTGTAACGTGGAAGGTCTTCTCCATGCATGGCATCCTAGCATGGGTGGAGGACAATGAAACTTAGCCAAGTTGATTAATTAATCCTTCCTAAGTCTAACTTAGGAAAAGTACAGTTGATGTGTTATATTCTTCTGTTGACTTAATGAGTACCTTTTTCTAAGTTTTAAGTGGAAAATAATTTAAGTTGTGATCTTTTAATCGTGACCGTCCATCTCATTGAGTGAGTGAGGGTTAATATTGGCCTTCAATCATTTTGGAGTTAGAGTTTTCGCTTACTCATGGAGAGATTGACTTGGTAGAGTGGTGCATCACTTATGAATTTGAGCATTGAGAGAGAGAACGATCTAGAGAAAATCGCTTGAGGGTTTGGTGGACATGTTTTGCAGAGGAGACATAGGAGATTTCTGAAGAGGATCGACCTTCTTCCTTGGCTTTTAGCAGAGGCCGATTTTCAGATTTGAAGGGAAGTCGTACTAGGTGACGCCAAGCTCACGCAGAGGGTCGTATGGGTGATGCAGAGGCTCAGAATTGAACGTAGTATATAGCTAACTGCTAAATAAACCTCTCATGCATTTAATAGGTGAAACTCTTAAGATAATGAAATTGAGAATGAAATAATGAATGCTAGTCCAGAAGCTACAGAATCATGAGCATCGCATGATCAAATAACTTTGACGCAGGGAACCTTTAAGGTAACATCGTTCAGTGAAATACTTGGTAAACAATGATGACATGAACTTGACGACTACCCAAAGGCACACAGTTCCAACCAGGGTAAGTACCAATGCTTTCCTCAAAAAAAAACTTATATCTAAAATCTAGACCTACACCATTGAAAATGTCATATTCTCTATTGTGCCCACATAGAGTTGTACATCATAATTAGTGGTTGGTTTTTAAAACTGTGGTTCTATAATTTTTTCACTTTTTTATATTTAACATATACATAAAATAAACTTTATCGACTGGTACGACATAATTATGAGTGTTATAACATTTTTCACTTTTTTATATACATAAAATAAACAATATCGAATTGTACTACATAAATATTATTGTTGTAACATGATTGACTTGGTCAAGTGGTTTTGTAAGCCAAATTCAAATTTAGTAATGAGTTAATTTTTATTTTTTTTAATTTACTTTTAACTTGAAAGTTGAGTTAAAAATAAAAAAAATTGTTCATCCTCATTTTTAATGTAAAAACCATAACCATTTTTTTTTAAACATGCCATCTATTTTTTATTTGTTTTTATAACATTTTATTTTTTATTTGTCTTTATAACATTCTATTCTTTTAATATGATCTTGTACTTCATTGAAATCTAAACATCTATGTGAATAGTTTCTCAACTACCCCATTCACCATCCTTCACGAATAAGTTTAACAATATTTATAATATCTTATTAAAAGGTTGGAGTAAGACTATTTTTAATGGGAAATTCATTGACTTCCGATCCTTATCGATATTATACCCACCTTTTTATAATAACTTTCATCTGTTATCTTTATCGATATGCATGTACTCACTTTTTCTTTGATACATCCCATCTATTATCAATTTGGTCCATCCCAACTCCTTGGCCATTGACACCTTCTTCAATGCTTTTGTCCTGGCCATGTAAGTGATTTGTTAAATTCAAGTTATGTGATATTGATGGCTATTTAAATTGTTTTGGTGAGGTGTTTTTTATTTATTTTTTAATAAGAATTGGTTAAAAAAAAAAATTGGGATTTTATATTAAAAAATGAGTAAAAGTTTTTCCAAGATACATATGGTAGAGTAGTGGAATCTATTTTCTTCTTCTGAGAATATGACTATTTGTTGAATACTATATAAGCTAGTAAAACCAGTCCAAAAGGCACTGTTATTTTGCCATGTGAAAATGGCTACATAAATGTGCAAAATTAACAAAACATTGCAATTCATCGAAAAAACATGACTAATGATTTTGGAAAACTGTTGGATCCTCTTGAGGATTTGTTGGGTATGTCGTTGGATTCACCTCCGGATGATGAATTCCTTCGGTTGGGTTCAGCCAGACTGGAACTAACGCTGGTGCAAGAGGAGCCAATGGGTGTTCATTACTTGTTGTTGAATGGAAGGTTGAAGGAAGCCTTGACCCAAGTGAGTTATTATAATTCACTAGTTATTGAGGATGATTTAAAGGATTTTCCAGTTGTTGTGTAATTGCTCCAATTTTCCTTGTATTTATGTTGATTCCTCAAAGTGCAATTGCAAGCTCTTGATTGTGCCAAAGTTCTTGCTGGTGCAGTTGGACTTGCAAATTAGCCACTTCGTCCCGCAATCCTTGGTTTTCCCATTGAAATTCTTTGAGCCTAGAGTCTCTTCGCTCTTCCGCGCGTCTGACGTCCACACAAAGTGAGCGAAATTGCTCCCTCAGTTCCTTCGAGACGCATGTCGGGCAAGAGCAAGGAGCTCTGGATCTTCGCCACATGATGGCGAGATGACACAGAATCATGTTGCTCTGAATTTTGTTGTTGAAGTGAAGAATGCAAACAGGATGTGACAAATCGTAATGCAAGCAGAGTGCCCTGTGTTTCGTTGTAGTGGTGCTGAAAGCAAGCAGGATAAGCCATAATTGCGAGGGAGGAAGCATCTATGTACACCTGATGGAACAAGGAACCATAACTACCCACGAGCCAACTAGAGTTCGCATAGGGAAGAGTGAGGGAGGTGACGCCATGGGAGTAAGGAAGGGCGTCATAGAGTATGAGTGAAGCGTCATGAGTTTAATAGGGGGGGAGCGAGAAGGGAGGAAGAGGAAGGGGGTATCAAGCGGGAGGGTAGGTCTAAGTTAGAATTAAAAAAGGATAAGACCAAGATTGTGAAGGGGAGTCGACGAAACTAGTGAATGTTAAGGGAGTTAGGCATGTGAGGAAATTTGATTGATAAAGAGTTGGCCCTATTCTAAGGATTTTGTTGATTTGGCTAAGCGATCAACTTCTGTATTCTGAGAATGGAGGATGTGAAAGTAATGGATTTTGGGAAAAAAATGTTTCAAAGAATTAATTCATGTGTGAAGACCACTAGAGGGTTGAGTGGCAGAGGTTGAAAGTCCAAGGAGTTCCCTTATAGCTATTTCAGAATCTCCAATCACCATGAGGGCTTTGATGCTTCTTGAGTGTGCAATTTGGAGACCCATGTAAACTGCAAGAGCTTCTGTTTTATTATTAGTGTTCTTCCCCAAACCCTAGGAAAAATCCACAATCTTTTGTCCATCGGAGTAGAAGATGACTCTCCCCGCACCTGCCGCCCCTAGGAATTGGTTTAATTTTTTTTTAAAACAAAAGTTTATGGTTTAAATTTATGAAATTTTAACTCCGAATAAAATTAAAATTAATAATTTGTATTGAATAAGGAAATCAATCTTTTGAGTAAAATTAAAATTAATAATTTATATTGAATAAGAAAATTAATTATTTGAGTAAAATTAAAATTAATAATTTGTATTGAATAAGGAAAATAATTATTTGAGTATTGTTAGGGAATTTTTTTGGATGCAAAGTGTATGTAAAGTTTTGAAACTTGCACACTATATTTGAGTATTCTTTATCCTACTCATACATCCATGTAGAAAAATACATTTAGTTTAAAAAAATGTTTTGACATCGTAAAAAATATTTTTTAATTTAAAAAATGTTTTCGATATGTAGTGTGTAATGGTCATTAAATTATTAAGTGGATTAAATATAATTTTTAAATTAAGTTTATTTCAAATATTATTTTTTATTTAAAAATAAAATTGGTTTAATATATAATATTTAAGATTATAAGAAAAAGGTAAAAGTATATTTGAATGATAAAATAAAAAATAAAAATAAAACTAAAATAAGAATGGTGAAGAAGTTTAAAAGGAGAAAGTTCTTTGGTTGAGACATGTGTTATAAAAAAAGTAATTTTAACATTTAAGGTGGTAAAGAAATGAGTGACATGAGCGATGTCTTGCAAACTTATCATGTTGGTTTGGACCTTCAACATGAGGCCTCTTCTTATTAGTGTAGGAGCATTGGGAGGAATATGTAAAGCCTTCAATGCATGATTTAGGTGCTCAGCCTTGACGACGAGTTGGAGACGAAGTAAATATCTTTAAAAATAAATCAAATAAATCTATAGAGAAGTAAAAAAACAGTCCACTAATTTTAAAGAAGACATCTATACACAAATTAGTCCTCACCGTCCAACTCTAAAAAAAATAAAAATTTACAAATATATATTTCCAAAGAATATAATATTCTATTTCAATAATGTCGATGGAAACAAGCTTTAACCTAAACAAAACAAGGGAACCTCCTAACTAAAATACACAATCTCTAATTACTATTTTAAAAATAAGTTTACATATTTATTTACGTCGAAAGGCGTACATCTATTGATAATGGGCACAATTAATGATGTTTTAACCTTATTTAACCTTAAACCCTAATCTGATGGCTATGCATTGAAGATGTTGGCATATTCTTAGTCGTCCTCCAAAATCAATGGGTTAGATTTATTGTTCATAACTTTCTTGCATTTAACAAAGCATCAGTTAACATGTTTATTTTTTAACATTTACCTAATCACATTAAAAAAATTACTTTAAGGATATGTAATTGCCACTTTTAAATGATTAAGTAGGATTAAACCGTGGCATCTAAATAAATGCCCACGTTCTGCTTTTGAACCCGCTGTTTGATGCCCACGTTCTGCTTCTGAACAGACCGTCTGATGCCCACGCGTTCCATTTATCAACCTAATGCAGCGAAAAATTTCATATTACCATAGACATTTTATATTGGAGCATGCGTTCTCAGCCTTTCGGCGTTCTCAGCGACTGTTCTAGTAAGTAACACAACTTATTAGGTCTTTACTTTTCTAGTAAGTAACACTCCTACAAAAACGAGTAGTCTAAAAGTTCTACCTTTTGGGGGTTTTATGGCCACTTTTTCCATTTGATTTTGCCCGAAATCCGGTGATGAATTACGAAGTTTGTATAATCTGACTGCCACGAGTGTTTTTCAGCACGCTGAATCCATTTATGCATTCAAAAAGACAATTTAAATAACAGAAAATAGAGATTTTGTCCAAATTTACATCACCGGATTCTGATCAATTCCTACCAAAAAAACCTAAAAAATAGAAGTTTAACCAATGCCATTTACATTAACCATATGCCTAATTATTCCCTGATATGTTTATTATATTTAAATACACTTTGTACTCCATATATTTACACGCAAGTTTTCCATCGGATTCCCAGAGAGTGTATGTATATTTTGTCCAAATCCGTATGAGCAGATAAGACTTCTCTTACACCGGCAAAGGCAAAGACAAAAACAGCAAGAACAGAAGAAGCCAAATGTAGGAATATAATCGCCGGAAGGCATTTATTCACGAGACAAAATTGTCAGTGGAATAAAATCATGTACAGTTGGTTATTTCAGAGATACCCTCTGCGATTTTCGAGTTCGAATATCCATGTTCGGGGATATTTGTTTTATATAGTGAAGTGTAAATTTTACCATTCAAATTTATTCCATTACAACCCCAACTAGCAGCAAATAACGTCCGACTCTTTTTGCGTGGAGGCACCACCGATGTTGGGGGCTGTACAATTGTCCAAAATTAAATGCCAACTAGCAGCGAATAAAGTCTGACGCTTTTTGTGTGTAGTTATCTATGTTGGGTTTGTAAAATTAAATGTTGTAGGTTAAATATTATATGAATAATGATTTTTTTTGGGACATTTGTTCTAAATTTGTGGATAAATGGTTAGGTTAGTAGATTTGAGTGATTATTTCTATATAATTTTAGTGCCCAAGAGTTTTTCAGCATGGTGAATCCATTTTTTATTTAAAAATGGATTTTGAACAACAAAAAATAGTAATTAATGTAAATTTATATCCGTGAATTCAACCAAGAAATCCATTTGGTAGAACAGCTAGACAACCCCAAATTAAATAAGGTAAAATTCCAACTTAAGTTTGTGACATGGGAGGAGGTTGGGTAGTATTTTGGTTTAAAAGAAATGAAACAGTTACAAATCAATTTTTGGAGGCCGATTATTAGAGATAATTTAAAATGATAAATATTCTAAATTAAATTAGAGATAATTTAAAATGATAAAAAGTGGATTTAAATGGAATAACTAAAAAAACATTTAAGAACAAGTTGTTTTGGAGTAAAAAACAACACTCCTTATGAGATATTCTTAGTTAAAATATGATTATATTTAATAGAATTGGATTGTGAAAATAAATGATAACTATGGACAACAACAAGATTTTATTGAATCATCTAAGATTAGTTAAAAAGAAAAAATAGAAGACAAAGACAATAGTGGATGAAATTGTTTGAATAAAGTGATATAGAAGAAAAAATGTGTTCTATGGAGAAAAATGTGTTGAACAATCATGTACATGAAGAGAAAATGAGAAAACACAGTAAAAGAAAACAACAATATTACAACTTCAAAATATAGGAAGATATTAAAGTGCAAAAATACATGAAGTTTAGCATCTCCTGGCATGAAAAACATGTAATAACACACCTAAAAATCAGTGCATACATGTTGAGATATGAAATAGAAAGATGAAAACAACAAAAGGAACCACGTGAGGAAAGGTTAAATTGAACCCATGAATTGCTTGCTTTTTCCTACATTATGTCACATACCCTCAAATTAGGGAGAGATCAAATTTGTATATAAAATATTGAGAATCAAGGTTTTATGAGTTTTTATGAGAGGGACTAAAAAGTTAGTAGATAAATTATTACATCACTAAATCTAATTATCATAATATTTTATTTATAATTATATAAAAGACTTAAATCAAAATAATTGTGAAGATTAAACATCTAATTTAAAAAAGAAAAAAGATTATATATATATATATATAAATTAAGTGGATTAGTTGGAATGGTTGAGTGTTATAATTACAAGAGGTTACAGATCATATGTCATTAACTTTATAAATATTATTAAACCTCACTTAATATTCTCATTAAATTAGAATGTCAATAATACAATTATACCTAAAAAAAACTTATATATATAAAATATCACATTCAACTTATAATAAATTGTTATAACATTTGTATGAACTTTTTATTACTAAATATTTATTAACTTATAAAAATTTATTTTAACTCTTTTTAATATAAAATACTAAACTCATAATCAGTAAACTCTTAACTCCAAGATCCAAATCTTCAAACATGCTGTTAACTCCAAGATCCAAATCCTCAAACAACACACACATATTATTGATATAATACCTCAAGATTCCCAAATTCAATTTTAGTAAATAATGCATGCTAGGTTGTTATATATTAAAACTTTAGGTCATTGGTATGAAGATCACGACATTATAAGCCATACCAGTGTTCTTATGAGGAAAGGTTAAAATACTAAGGTTTGATAAATTCAACACCTTAATTCAATTAAAATTGAATTAATTGAAGTGTATGAGGGAAAAAATAATTTTTAACTTTTCAAAGTAAAAAGTGAAAATAAGATAAATCATAAAAAGAAAGTAACATATGTTTAAGATAATAAATTTAAATTTAGTGTAATTTTTAATGGAAATATTAAATTTAAATGATTCAAAAGAAATTAAAAATAAAATAAATAATAAAATTTATGTAAAGAAGATAATACATATTTAAGATAATAAATTTAAATTTAATATAATTTTTAATGGAAATATTAAAAATAAAATAGAAAATAATATTTATGGAAATATTAATGAAATTTTGATATTTAATTAAAAAGTTAAAAATATTGAAAAAACTTATGTATTATGAAGAAGATGATCTTTACAATGTATTTAAATGGATCAAACTTTTGAATGGTGGATAACTTATGTGACACAAGAGATGTTAGAAGTTCTCCACAATAAATTAAAAAAGATGGATTTATATAAATGGTCCAAAAAACATAAATTAAGATAACAAAGTATTGACAAAACTTTGTAAGGAATGAGAAGAAATCAAATTGAATTGCATAAAGAAAATTATTAAAAAAAACAGTTAAGTAATCAAATTGCAAAAGACAAGAAAATTTTGAAAAAAAATAGTTTACAAAGAAAGTTTAGCAATTATTGAGATTGAAGGTGTCTAATCAAGAATTTCTTTGGTAGTTAAGAGATTAAGAAAAAACTTTTTTGGTAGTTAAGAGATTAAGAAAAGGAAATGTTAGAAAATTGAATAAGGGTAAGGATTATTTAACGGAATAATTTGCAATGAAAGATGATAAAATAAAAAATGTTATTTGTTCATAATCAATCCCTTTTTAGTAAAGTTAAGAGGGTAGAAAGGTGTCTACCTGGGCAGAATCAAAGATCATAAATGATGAGATATCCAAGAGAGTGGAAGAGGAAATATGTGATCCAACTATGAGTTGTAAGTTATCAAATAACACATCTATTAAACTAAAAGGGAATTAACAATTCACACACAACAAATCACAAATAACATTGAGCTAGAACAAATCAAATTATTATTCAGAGAGCTAAAGCCTATGAGTATCATTACATGAATACTACATAGGGTCAACACACAAAGGATTGAAATCCTATTGTTTATTTTGTGTCCCACTTTTGTACACAGAGCCACAAGAATCATTAGTTGGAAATCCCTAACTAGATCACTAATTGCATCGACTCTTCTATCAATTGAATCGTCATTCAATTTGGTACATATGGTGAAGTATGGCATGGATCCTTCATGAAACTACATGCAATATCATAATAAAGCTATAACCATCCATTGACAATTCATTGAAGTGGTAGAAATCTAAACATCTTCTCCTCCTCCAAGAGTTCTCATAGAGTCAATCTATATCAAGGCCATGTTATAATCATAACCTTCATTAATTCTTATTATATTAATTATAGTTAGAACAAATTGATAGTGTAGGATGACTCTAAACCCTCTCTATCTCTTATATATCTTGTCTTGTGTTTTTAGATATATTTTAATAAGAGGTTGCCACTTTGAAGAGACTTTATTACTCATTCACTTATTTACATTTAAGCATCGTTTTACTATATTGAGTGTTTGTTATGCTTATTTGGGAATTTGGCTTAGAATATTTGTTATCATAGTGTATGATTCTTAGTTTTGGGCACATTTAAACAACTTGTTACATGACTTCAGACATAAGTTTGGATAGGTGTATCACAATGAGGTGAGACTTGAATACTTGGACAGAAGACATAATCAACTATATATGATCCAAATTTCATGGGCACGGGAATTCCAGGGTTATAGTCCATACAAGTTAGTGTTTTTTCTCAATCATGAAACTTGGGTGTTAAAAACAATATAGTTCACTAAATCATGTATATCTTAAGTATTAGAGATCCCATGAAAGTTAAACTAATGCCTTTGGAAAGAGGACATAATATATAGTTACATGTCAAAATTTCATTTCAATGGTAAAGTTATTGGTGGTACAATATCAATCTTTAGTAACAAGTGAAAAACATCAAAGTGTTTTCAAATAGACCATAAATTTTTCATGGGACATATGACTTTGTTGAGAATACACATTAGGATATTACAATATAAAATTTTAGATTTGTTGGTACAACAATATAGGGTATTCATGAATCACTAAGTCATCCTATAGAGAAACTCACAAATAAAGGTCTAAAATGTGCATCAACTTAAATCTTTCATAGCTTTTGATTGAAAATTTCAATAGAGTTGGTTCAAAATTCACTAGAAAGAGGAACCAATAGAATATCTTGTTAAAATCTTTGAAACATTTAGAGACCGGTCATAATGAATAATTGTCCAGGTAACACTTACACTATATGTGGAAAAAATCATAATCAAACGCCACATAAACCACCTAATGAAAAAAAAAGTAATAGAAGAAATGAGGAAGGTGGGAATTGAAAATGTAAATGAATATTAAATAAGGAAATGGATCACAATAAGGAGATGAATCTCAATATTTAACAATATCATCATTCCTTAATCATTTTTTTTTTTTTTGGTGAAATTGATAATTTAAATCCCAAATTTGACTAATAAAATTATGCAATGAATACTTTAGGTAGTTCCACTTCTCCAGGGATTAGTATTTTGGGATGGATTCCTATAACATCAAAATATCAATCATAAACAAACAAAAAAAGCTGAGTTGTGGAGCAACAAGTCCCTGCCAAAAAACCAAGATGCGACTAGAATAGAGTTAAGATGCAACTAGATTAGAGTTAGTCAATGTTCATCCAGTTCTTTGGACAAGGTGACGGTCTAACAAAGAAAGGCTTGAGCCAGAACTATTAAGAAGGTACCTACAATCATCCAGTCAAGCGAGTAAACAAATCTTAAATATATTCACATGTGCACTTCCCAAAATGGATGACTCGTTTTCCAGTAAAAAAATCCTAAATATATTCACGTGTGCACTTCCCAAAATGGACGACTCATCCCAAACGAGTTGGAGCTGCAACAAGAGGGTTTGCCAATCCATGAATAGATTGTTCTTCGTAAAAACCATATGAATAGACAAACAACACAAATGTTTCTCTGTTTATTTTCATCTGTGTTGTTGTAGCTCTGGTGATTAGGTCGAATGAAGAATTTGAGTTAAGACGGGTTGGCTCAATATCCTTAATTTTTTGAGTCATAGCCTCATCTAGCTAATGTTGTGGTTGGATGGAAGTTACATTCCAACCTATTATCCAAGTTGTGAGAGTTGGTTGTATGGCCAACATGAACATGATGGGCATAAAACTACCTTGTAGCTTCTACTAATCAACACTTAGACAAAATGCTTGCTTGCTCAGCCTCCCTTAAATTGATAAAACTCGATTTGACTCTACGCAAAACACTAGAGTATGCTTCCATATTTGCTAAGTGTTGCAACTCAATTTGAATCTACGCAAAACACTAGATTATGCTTCCATATTTTCTAAGTGTTGCAACTCGATTTGAATCTACGCAAAACACTAGAGTATGCTTCCATATTTGCTAAGTGTTGCAAGCTAGAGAAACATGAACAACTCTAATGCTTAGTGAGAGTCAAAAACCCTAAACCTAACCCTAACCTTAAATTTCCAGTGAGTTTAACCATAGCTCATTTGGAAGAAACAACAGTTTTGGCATGGATATTTTGTTAATTTTTCGCACATATTTTGTTAACATTGTTTATCTCAATATTTATATTCCTTAAAATCATTAAAGTGAAGCCACAATGGATGGTTTTATATGTAGGTATAAAAGTACAACTCCCACACACCATTTTAATTATGCAGTAAACCATTTTGATTATGCATCACTTCAATTAAAGCTCAGAGTACTTATGGAAATATTTGCAACCACAAAGTTAATAATAAAGAACACCACACACTATTCAGTTTGGGACCATCAAATAAACAAAGAGCCCATATAATACATTTTAAGTTATCTCCAACAAGGTTTAGAAATCCTCTTATGGTCTGATATTCATTTTGTGTGTCCTCTATCTGAACCTACCAAAAAATGAAGATAAATATGGATGTGCCTTGCATTATCACAAACAGTATCATAGTGTACTGTATGACCCAGATTTACATCTTCATCCTAGTGAAGAAAATGATAATATGTATATCCCACAACTTGATCCGAAGTATAGAAGGTAGATCTATCATACTTGTTCAACCTAGGTGTTTCTAGCGCTAATACGAGAGGAAGACTAGGGTTTGAAATTAATAGATGACTATTTTATTTTCAAATATTTCATATTCCCACCTTAGCTTTGTATTTATTGATTTCAATAAATATATTAAAAAAATACATATTTTTTTAAGGAGTGATATATTTCTAACATGAATACTGGCCTGATAATAAACTATAACTATGTAGTTTAAAACAAAGTATCAGTTCCACCAAAAAATAGAAAACCATTGATTTTGTATCAAAGTTGCTGGTGAAACATCGATTTACCCTTAGAAAATTCTAATGCTAATAGTTGTTGTGTGGATTACAAAACAAAGCCTTAGAAAATGCTAATAATTATTGTGTGGATAACAAAACAAACCACGGGCTCATTAATTAAGTTAAATTGTCTAATCGTGGCAGGCCATCCACCCGTCTAATTCAGTCTAATTCACTGATATAAGGTAGTGCGACTACGCCACCTCCGTCAGGTCATATGATAAATCCATGTCTTTTGTTAATTCTTTAAACTAAATATCAATTCTACTTAACACAATAATTAATAATTTAGGTTGTCAATGTAATGCCACACTCCATGCATTATTTAAATCCTAGTCCGTAAGTAACTAAATCCAGGAAGCTTGAGATCTTTTCACAAACATGAGAGTTTTCATTCTATGAAAAAATTCATACAAGTTCGAGGGAAAACCATCAAACCAATTTTCAAGGGAAAATGGAAAATATACCAAGTTTCAGGCTTGTAATGGAGCGAAACTTGATTTCAGGCTTGTAATGGAGCGAAACCATAGAAACAACCCTTTATTTAGAGAAGAGGATGGGGCAAAGAGAGTAAGCATAAACAATCCTTTATTTAGAGAAGATGATGGGGCAGAGAGAGCGAGGAGAAGTAGCAGTACACCCAAGAAAACTTACAACACCAACAACAAGCCTGTAAGAAGGTATATAAGATAAGTTCCTTACTCTTTAAGAGAGTAAGAGAGTATATAACCATAGTTTATTTGACAGCAAGGTTTGCATGGCCGAGCAGGTGGAAGTTCAACAACGTTGAGCTTAGGGAGTTGACAGTTAGTTGTTGACAGTGAGTTGTTGTTGGACACAACATCCATATCATAAAGGGAGTTAACAGTGAGCTTGGTGCTAGACAAGACATCCATATCATAAAAAACAAAAAAACATTTATGATGTCCTAATATGTGTTAAACCATATGGAAAATGAAAAAACCAAGAAAACATTTAATGCTAGGAAGTAATGCTAGATTGATATCTAGCATTACTTGATATCAAGAAAAATTACTAGCGAACCTATGCTTTAAACTATGGTTTTGGTCTAATATATGGGATCTTCCTCGGGAAGAGGCCAAATAAGACCTCAAAGATCAAAACTTGATAAAAATGAAATTTGCGAGAGAAAATCATATGGATTTGTAAAAACTTTTGGTAATGCTTTGTTTGCAATGGTCTTGGTGCAAAGATGGGAAAAACGATTACTAATAGTCCCTCAGCCCAAAGGGGAGGGACTAATAAGAGTCAAATATGGATAGATGGACAATTAAAAGTCACGTCAAGTGAAAAAAAAAATTGGGAAATCTCATCACTTGAGTTCATATTGATAAAACCTTCCATCCTTGTAAAGGGGTACTATGTTATGGAATTTTAAATAATTTAAGGGATTTTATGTATAAATAAATATTGGATTGATATTATTATATAATATGTGGGTGAGGGAAAGGGGCTCTAAAAATAGAGAGATCATGAGTTCAAGTTTGAAGTAAAATGAAGGATTTGGACACACAATGGGACTCGTGTATTGCTTGGTGATTAACTTTTGGGCACCATTGTATGAAACCTAGTTAAACAAAGGTGTTGACTTATTCTCAATCTCTAGGGCTTCTACTTAAGCCACCAATCTGTTCTAGTGGAACAAATGAATGATGGTTTCTTTTAGGTCTTTATCATAGGCTTCTATTTGGTTTTAGGTGTCCTTGGCTATCTTTGCTCAACATTTAGGCGATGGTGGCATGAAAACGGAATTACTTGGCATTTTACAATGCCTCTGTCAACTCAAGATGGATGAATTTTTTTCCTCCATGCATGATCTAGATGGATATCAATGGCCACCCACCTTTTCCAATTGGCTCAAAACAGTTTTCTGGCAATTTTGGTAATTTACTATTTTTAGCAGTTTTCACTTCTAGAGCCGTTTTGAGGCCCTAAACGATGTTTTTTTGGGAAAATAGGTTTGGAATATGTAATTTCCTTTGATATTTCACTTACAATGAATCTACTCGATGATACCTTTCCAACGGGCTATCATACGCCTAAAACGGAGATCATATGCAAAAGTTACAACCCCGGGAAGTTGATGTACTAACTTACCCAAACAGGGCCCACATGACTTTTGGCGCTTCATATCCTAGGGTTAGGTTTTTGGATGTCTAGGGTTTTTGACATTCCTGCTTATTGTAAAAATGCCTTCAGAGCCTCATTGTAATGATCTTCTTGCAAATGCGCCTAGCCGTCACATCTCTTCTCAGAGATAAGCCGCCACCATACTAGCAAGCTTGTTTCCGCTGCATTTTCAGTTTCAACATATTTCGTTATTGAATAGAAAACCCGTTTTACTGTATCTCTGTTATTTTGTGTTAAGCACCTGTTAATAATCTATATTCATTTCCTTCTACTCATAAAATCTGAATCAATGCACCTTCTCAAAGTAGAAAGTAGGAGCTTCTAAGGGTGGATGAGGGTTTTTCCTCCATGGCACCTTCTCAAAGTAGAAAGTAGAATCTTCTAGGGATTTGGTCATTTCTATTCAAGCCTAGTATTTGGTTGGTTTAGGGCTAGTTTTTTTTTTTTGTCTTTTGAACTCAGTTACATGGAAATGTATATAATATAGGTGCTTGACCTTATGTGGTATTTGATTTTTTTTCCTTGTGTGGACAATGGTGTGCAATTTGCATTGTAGTGTTTTCCCTTATGTGGATTTCTTGTTTTTGGACTGCATGTTATCCAAAGGGAGTGAGTGCACTTAGGGTTTTACCATTGCCTTGAAAAATTGAGTAGGTGGAAGTCTACCTTAGTTTTTTCTATGGGATATCATAATCCTCATTATATGCACTCAAGCTAATTTATACAAACTTTGATGTTTTTTAGAGCTCAAGCTATATTGTAAGAACATCAATGTTTTTTGTGTAAATATTGTTCTTACAAGCATGTTCATAGTGTACGTTTTTTTAATAAGAGGCTACAATTTTTTTATGAGGAAAAAAAGGAATAAATAGTAGTTAAACATTCATTTGGCCTACATGAATAATGAATATATATATCAACAGGGACTAATAACTCTTAATATGTAGAAATCTTCGAATAAGCCTATGTACATTCATGCACCATGGTGGTATGTCAATATATATATATATATATATTGACATACCACCATGGTGCATGAATGTACATAGGCTTATTCGAAGATTTCTACATATTAAGAGTTATTAGTCCCTGTTGTAGGCATAGAGGGACTATAGCGATCGATAATTCGTTGACTTCATATTAGTTTGTCCTTTGACCACAAATATTTGCATAATATCTATTGTTGGAGCTAGGGAACTAAAAACATTGATTTTTATATAATAAAAAGTACCATATATGTAATGATCTGATTGGATAACAAATTGGAGGTCTTATTGCCGGCTTCGCTATTCCCAATGTTTTATATGTTAGCATATCCAAACTTTTTGATCGTATACAGTATTTTGAATCATATATTTTTCTTATGCATTGCTTGAAGGTGGATTAATGTTAGCATTAGTTTGAATGTTTGTGTTAGCATTTTCTGCTAGCTAAATTTATCCCAATGTTTGATATGCTGGCATATCCAAAGTTTGTCCTTCAAATACATTCTCTATTGTTCGAACTATTGTTACTAATTTTACTTTATAATAAATTATAATATATTTTTTTTTGTACGTAAGAGACTTGCCACATTGCATTCTTTCTTAAATATTTGCAGAGCATTTTTGATAGACTTAAATGTTTACCTAACAGGCTTCACAACATTAAATGTTTACTTAGAAGGCTTGTTACAATACATTTTCTTCCATTTTTTTTTTAATATATGCAATGTTCTCTGCAGTCAATTTGGGCAATATTGTACTTCGACGAAATTGTTGGTTCATTGGTTCATGCTTGCTGCAACATTGCATTTTCTTCCGGTTTCTTTTTTTATATGCAATGTTCTCTGCAGTCAATTTGGGAAATATTGTACTTCAGCAACATTCTTGGTTCACTGGTTCATGCTTGCTTCTTACATCTCCACTGATTTCTTATTTTCGTGTTCGTCTTATTGCAGTTTGCACGTTTGGGGTTCTGCAACCGCGATTGGAACTGCGACATTCCTGGTCGAATGGTTGGTGCTTGCTTCTTTGTTCGTTGGATGCTACTTACTGTTGTTTGATTCAACTTTGCAAGGTTAGGGTCCTGCAGCTGTAGGTGGGCCTTTTGGTGCTTCTTAATTGGGTTGTTATTTTCTGCTTGCACTTGTTTGCCTAAGATTTGAAATGTTGGGGTGTTTCATCTACAGTTGGATCTATTGTTACATTGTTTTGTAGTTGGCTCCCCATAAAATACTATTAAGATAAAATAACATTCAAAATTTTGCAGTCGAGGTAAATTGCATCTCTTATGGCTTCAACCAGAGTTTGTCGGGCTCCAACTATATTTCATAGCTGGCGATGCTTTTTCCATGGTTTTTGTCTTACTATGGTTTCATATTTATGAGAGTAAGTGTTGTTGTCTGAGCGATATAATTATTCTCTCCCTTTTTTTCCCTCTTCTAAACTTTCCCGTTTTTTACCTTTTGTTCTTCCACTCTATTATGCGTTTCTGGTTTTATACTTTCTCGCGTTTTTGTGCTCGTGGGTTCCTGGTGTGGCTAACTGACAAATTGTTATCTCTATCTATATATTCACATCACGATTTCAACCGACCGTCATTCGGTTGCATGCTTAGCCAATTTTATGAACGTGGCTTCTCGGATAGGTGCTATCGAACCATGGTAACTCGTATTCGGTGTATACATCTTGCACCCAAAATTTTCGTTCTCTACAATTCAACCCCACACTCCATGAACTCACAACCTTGCCTCTACCTACGATGACTCTGTCTGTCCGACCTGCCTTTCTATACTTAGTCAAGTTTTCAAAGTTTCACGGGTTCACGCGTTCCCGGGTTCAGAGTCGCTCCCCACCATCTACACTACCTTCCTCCCTTCCCAATGGACATTAATTATTCTTTCAAAAGTGACAAATGACCAGACAAGTTCGAAAATATTGGTTTTAATAAGTGGAAATCTCGAGGAGATCACCCATTAAAATGCATAGATAGGCAAATAATATGGGACCTGATAATTGTTTTTGCCTACAATTTGAATTTGCAAAAAACAAATATTGGCTCTTTCAGTTTTTTAAATTCTCCATCATAGTAAGAGTGCAATATTGTACTACCTCACTTCCATCCACGGAAGTGTCATCCATAGAGGCCTTGACATCATGTCCCTCTTTAATACTGTGCATATGTTAGATGTTGTCAGATTTGAGAATCTGCTCAGATATGGGAATGTTATTACGTGCTATTAGTCACTAGTCAGCGCACATATTCGAAAATATTGGCATTAATAAGCGAAAAGATTGGCATTAATAAGTGAAAAGATCGATGGCATCTGTCATTAAGACAAATCAAAACCAAAATATATGGAAGATCATACTGTCATCCTCCAGTGTTTCTTTTAAATGCTTATTGCCATTTCTCTCTATCATCAAAGAGTTGGTCTTTAGGGTGCCTTCGTTCTAATGTTCCTGGTCATGGACATGTAAGACAACTTAGAGATGCCACTGAGGCCCAAATGAAATAAGAGAGACCAGTTTTATGTGACGTGAGCTTTGAGCCAAAAAAAAAACTATGTTATCCAACAGAAACTCAGATGGGGAAAAAAAAAACAAGTATCTTTTGGTTGGTGTTCTCCCTGTATTCGATGCTTTGGTTGGTTGAAAATCATGCCTGGAGATTTTTTTGTTGATCTTGTTTGTTTTCTTGCTAGGAGTTGGAAGGGATTTTCAGGTCACGTGCGAAATGCTTCTTCGTTGAAGTATCTAGTTTCTTCCAACAACACAGATTTGGAAAGTGTATCGAATTCTGCAGAGCACACAAGAATTTGTCTTCGTCCGAGGAGTCACACTTACCGTGGCTTGCAAAATGGCCTGTGATATTCGGAAATGATGCAAAATATTACTCCATTTGCGAATGTACCTAAAAGCTGGTAATAGAAACTGTATGTGTGGATAAAACAATGTACTAAAATTACATAAATTTCTATTTCAATTTTTTTTGAGCTACCTTTGGGTGTGGCAACAAACTTGACAAAAATCCATGTTCTTTGTCAAAGTTTTTTCACTATCCTCTGGATGTAGTTACATACTCCACACACAATCAACTGTCTATCGCTACTACACATTTTTTATTTTACTACTCCTAAGCATATAACTGGATTATGGACTTTGCAACATTTTCTGAGGATTACTTTATACTACCACATTCTGCAAGAGGTTCTGCATGTTCAAGTAATGATTTGGTTTCTGAAAATCACCTTTTACTACCACCTTCATGTAATCATCTTATTTCATTCTTTAGAAGAAACCTTAATGTAGTGGTGTGTTTCCAAATCTGTTTCAACCTAATGTCAATCTTCATGTTGTTCCCCTTGCATTGGATTGGGAAAATGAATTTCTTTTGTTGTAGTTTATGTGATTTTTGATAAAAAAAAAAAAATCAAACCATACAGTTTTTTTTTTTTTTTAAATATAGAACAATGTATTTTTTTTAACAGACGCCTGTTCGAAAAGTTTTAGGCATTGTTTAGGGTTCACATCCTTCAAGGACGTTAAGTAATCACAAAATTAATATTTTTTGTGCCAATGCAATTGAGTTGTCGTGCACTATGGAAATTGCATTAACACTGCAATGTCAGATAATAGATGTCTGACATGTGCCTAATGTCAAGGTCATTATCATACAGGACACCCAACGTCCAAATATTTATGGACTCAAACCAAAATTGTAGATTTCATGAGAAAGAAACACTAAAGTCGATGTTCTTTGCAGTTCTGACAATCATGCAGTTTAAGGACTTTGACAATGACATCCCTGCTTGTTCATCACATTGTCACAGTGCAGTCAGTAGCACTGTTCCCATTTCCACTGTCAATGTCAATGTCCGAGGCCGAAGCTATATGGAGCCTGGGGTCATAACCTATGTGGATTCCTGAAGGTGAAACTACCTGGATCGAAAGTTGATTGTATGTCGAGTCTCTTGCTGCATCTAGAAGTCGCTCAACACTATTTGACATAGAAACTGGTTGTCTGTCAATTATGTTACAACTTTGGCATAAAACGTTTTGTAATTTCAGAATATTGATTCAAACGCCCATACAGTTTCTCACGTTGGTTGGTATCCAATTTTATAATTTCCTATTGAGTGTATTCAGGCATGGAGTAATATTTGGCGTCACTTTCGAACATTCCAGACCTTTCTGTGGGCCACCATGTCTTCCACCCCTACGATGAAAGATATATTCTGATGTGATTTGTAGCATTTGATACACTTTTCATTTTGATTTTTTATTGGTCAGCCACAGGCCAAATCACAATCATTGTGGCAAATAATCTCAGTTGTATTGTGGCAAATATCTAGTATTGCTTTTCATTTTATTTTGTACCTTTTTTTTCTGTATATCGTTAAACATGGATGACAAGCTTTTCTTTCTACTGCTCAGTACTTCAATTTAAATAAAGGCTACTCTGTTCGTTCCTTACATTTTACATGGAAGAATAATTTGTCATAGGCCATACTTATGCGGCAACGGCCCTATACTTACGTAAATAGAATGAATTAATGACTATTACAACAAGGAAACTCAAGTGTTGACGCCATGTTCCTGTTCAATATCTTGGATATATTGCAGCTTCTTATATTTGATAATATATGTGCATATATACTAATATGAGTACTATTGGAATAAATATAAAAAGTTTATCTTGGCCAAAACTCAGCCAATTATCTGGCCACCGATTCTCGGGTTTGCGGTATCCAACACCTATGTCCCATGTTCCATCATATACATCTTGCAGCCAAAGAACTTCTATGATCTGCAATTTATGCTTTAACTACTGAGAACTCACCAAGGGTTCGGAAAGATTGGCATTAATAAAGGAACAATAGATTTTCTTCTGTGAGATACTTATCCCTTTTCCCCTTTTCTTCTTCCCGTCTATGGTCTCTTTCTGGTTATATACTTAGTCGACTTTTTATGATTGTGGGTTCCAACGTTGGCGGGCTGACATATCTTCATCTCCATCTATATCCTCACATGACAAATCCAATCGACCGTTGTTCCTTTCCATACTTAGCAAATTTTATGGCCGTGGTTTCCAGGTTGGCGCTTTCGAACTCTGTTGCTTCTTGTTGCATTATATACATCTTGCACTCAAAACTTTCATGGTTTCAACTAAATTTGCGAACTGAACAATGTCCTGCAAATTGGGAGATGATTTGCATTTGAAATAGAAATAGTCTATTAATATATATTAATATGAATACTATTGAAATAAATATCAAAACTTTCTCTTGGTCAATACTTAACCAATTATCTGGCCACCAGGTCTCGGGTTCACGGTATCCAACACCTATTTCCTCTGTTCCGTCATATACATCTTGCAGCCAAAGAAATTTCGTGATCTGCAATTTATGCTTTTACTAGTGAGAACCCATGAAGGGTTCAAAAACATTGGCATTAATAAACGAAAAATGGATTTTCTACTGTCAGATACTTAACCCTTTTCCCCTTTTCTTCTTCTTGTCCTTTATTGCTTTCTATTTATATACTTAGTCACCTTTCTATGATCGTGGGTTGCAGGGTTGGTGGGCCGACATATCTTCATCTCCATCTATATCCTCACATGACGAATCCGACCGACTGTTGTTCCTTTCCATACTTAGTCAATTTTATGGCCGCGGTTGTCGGGTTGGCGCATACGAACTCACCTTTTCTTCTTCCCATCCATTATCACTTTCTAGTTATATACTTAGTTTCCTTTATATGATATTTGGTTCCAGGGTTGGCGGGCTGACATATCTTCATCTCCATTTATATCCTCACATGAAGAATCCGACCGACCATTGTTCATTCCCATACTTAGCCAATTTTATGGACACGGTTGTCGGGTTGGCGCTTACAAAATTGGTTGCTTATTGTTCTGTGATATACAGCTTGAACTCAAAACTTTTGTGATCTACAATTCCACCACAGGTTCCTCATATACATTAACTTCGCTCAAAGTATATGTTGTTGCCTTCCATCCCCACTAACTTCGTGTCCTTCCTAATATACATTAACTATGCTCTTACTAGTGACAACTGAACACACTGGTAGAAAAGAATTGGCACCCGGTCCTCCGCCATATGCAAATTGACTACCGGACTCCGACATCGTCTCCTCTTCCATGTTACACATTATGCATTCAAATGTTTCGATCTATACAATTTGGCTATCGGGGCGTTGCGTCTTTTGGGGAGACCTTGTCACCCTATTTTGGATCCTCACGTTGGCAGGTTCACGAAATCTCCAACTCCTAGTCACTGTTTCCTGTTCTGCACATCCTCGTACTTATTTCTAGATATGCAACACCAAAGGTTTAATACTAAAACGACATCATGCAAAAACTGTAAAGATCGTCATTAATAAGAAAAAGTCTTGAGAACCAACCATCCTTGCAGAACTTGTCTAGAAACATGCAAAGAAGATCTTGCCAGGTAATGGAAAAGCTATTAAAAATTTCAATATATTAGCGAAAACAAGTCTCGTCCAACGTTTCCATGTTCCATACTTGGAAACTTTTTCAATTACGGGTTTCTAGATTGACGACCTCAAAATTGTGTTTTTAATCTTCTGTGAGTTTCAAAGAGTGCCCATAGTTCCGCAATATACAATTTTTCCACTGGAATGTATAAAAACTAATGATTTTTTCTCTTTTGCCCCCTCTATTATCCCTTTTTGGTTCTATATTTAGTCGCATCTATATGATCACGGCCTCATGGATTCACAAATTGGAAACTCTTTATCTATATCTTCACACCATGAGCCTGACCGACCGCAATCCCTTTCAATACTTAGCCAATTATCTGATCACCAGGTCCCAGGTTTGCGGTATCAAACACTTATGTCCCCTGTTCCGTCATATACATCTTGCACCCAAATAACTTTCGTGATCTGCAATTTATGCTTTTACTAGTGAGAACTCACCAGGGATTCGAAAGTATTGGCCTTAATAAACGAGCAATAGATGTTGCTTATGGATTTCAACGAAATTTGTGAACCGAACAGGATCCTACAAATTGGAAGATGATATGTTTTTGGACCAGAAATAATCTATTAATATATATTAATATGAATACTATTGGAATAAAAATAAACACTTTCTCTTAATTTTTCCTCTTTTCTTCCCCTCTATTATCCCTTTGTGGTTCTATATTTAGTCGCATCTATATGATCACGACCTCCTAGATTCTCAATTTGGCAACTCTTTATCTATATGTTCACACCATGAGCCCGACCAACCACGATCCCTTTCAATACTTAGTCAATTATCTAATCATCGGGTCCCGTGTTTTTGGTATCCAACACTTATGTACCATGTTCCGTCATATACATATTGCACCCAAAGAACTTCCGTGATATGAAATTTCTGATTTTACTAGTGAGAACTCACCAGGGGTTCATAAGGATTGGCATTGATAAATGAATAGTATATGTTCTTATGTGAGATACTTAGCCCTTTTTCCCTTGTCTTCTTCCCGTGTATTATCGCTTTCTAGTTATATACTTAGTTGCCTTTCTATGATCGCAGGTTCCACCATTGGCGGCTGACATATCTTCATCTCCATCTATATCCTCACATGACGAATCCGACCGACCACTGTTCCTTTCCATACTTAGCCAATTGTATGCCTGCGGTTGTCGGATTGGCGCTTTCGAACTCTGCTTCTTCTTGTTCCATGATATACATCTTGCACTCAAAATTTCCGTGATCTACAATTCTACCGCAGACTACTTAGCCCTTTTTCCCTTTTCTTCTTCCTGTGTATTATCACTTTATGGTTATATACTTAGTCTCCTTTCTATGATCGCGGGTTCCAGCGTTGGAGGGTTGACATATCTTCATCTCCATCTATATCCTCTCATGACGAATCCAACCGACCGTTGTTCATTTCCATACTTAGCCAATTTTATGGCCACGGTTTCTGAGTTGGCGCTTTCGAACTCTACTGCTTCTTGTTCTATGATATACATATTGCACTCAAAACTTTCGTGATATACAATTCCACTGTTGACTCCTCGAACTCGCAAGCTTCACTCTACCACGGTTCAAAAATGTTTCAAAGTATTTGTCGTTTCCTTCCATCCCCAGTAACTTCCTGTCCTTCCTAATATACATTAGTTATGCTCTTACTAGTGACAACTGAACACACTGGTATGAAACAGTTGGCATCCGACCCTCCGCAATATACAAATTGACTACTGGATTTCAACATCGTCCCCTCTTCCGTGTTACAGATTATGCATTCAAATGTTCTGAGCGATACAATTTGACCGTCAGGGTCTCACCTCTTCTGGGGAGACCTTGTCACCCTATTTTGGATCCTCGTGTTGACGGGTTCACGAAAATCTCCAATTCGTAGTCACTGTTTCAGGTTAGCGCTTTCGAACTCTGTTGCTTCTAGTTCTGTGATATACATCTTGCACTTAACATTTCTGTGATCTACAATTCCACCGCAAACTCCTTAGCCCTTTTTTCCTTTTCTTCTTCCCGTGTATTATCTCTTTCTGGTTATATACTTAGTCACCTTTCTATGATCGCAGGTTCTAGTGTTGGCGGGCTGACATATCTTCATCTCCATCTATATCCTCACATGACAAATATGACCGACCGTTGTTCCTTTCCATACTTAGCCAATTTTATGGCCGCGGTTGTCGGACTGGCGCTTTCGAACTCTGCTACTTCTTGTTCCATTATATACATCTTGCACTCAAAACTTCCGTGATCTACAATACCACCATGGACTCCTCAAACTCGCAAGGTTCACTCTACCATGGTTCACAAATGTTTCAAAGTATCTGTTGCTTCCTTCCATCCCCACTAACTTCATGTCCTTCCTAATATACATTAGTTATGCTCTTACTAGTGACAACTGAACACACTGGTACGGAACAGTTGGCATCTAGCCCTCCGCAATATACAAATTGACTATCGGATTTCGACATCGTCCCCTCTTCTATGTTACAGAATATGCATTCAAATGTTTCGAGCAATGAAATTTGACCATCGAGGCCTCACGTCTTCTGAGGAGACCTTGTCACCCTATTTTGGATCCTCATGTTGATGGGTTCACGAAATCTCCAATTCTTAGTCACTGTTTCCTGTTCCGACCATCTTCGTACTTATTTCCAAATATACAACAACAAAGGTTTAACACTAAAATTCCATCATGCAACAATCGTAAGGATCGTCATTAATAAGTCAAAGTCTCGAGGACTAACCATCCCTATTGAACTTGTCAAGAAACATGCAATGAAGATCTTGCTAGCTAAAATTTCAATATATTAGCGAAAACAAGTACATGCGAGTGTTTCCCTATTCCATACTTGGACACTTTTTCGATTGTGGGTTCTCGGATTGACAGTTGATCCAGGTTATTTTCGGCACGAAATGAGATCGAAGATATAATAAAGAAATGCACAGAGATATCGCAGATATTCAATAATATAACAGAAATGTATCGGAGATGAAACCATAAACACAGATATACAGTAATACACAATTTCTATTAATGAAAGAAATGTACAGAGATTGTAAAAATACAGAGTGAAAGACTCACTAGAATGGTGGCAACTTATCTCTGAGAAGAGATGTGACGGCTACTTGAATTTGTAAAAAGATGATTACAATGAGGCTCTGAAGGCCTTTTTACAATAAACGAGAATGCCAAAATTCCTAGACATCCAAAAACCTAACCCTAGGAGATGAAGCGCCAAAAGTCATGTGGGCCC
>JZKD02S0263849.1:147894-184779 GCA_000966675.3 Picea glauca
GTAAGTGAGTACATCAACTTCCCGGGGTCGTAACTTTTGCATACGATCTTCGTTTTAGGCATGTGATAGCTCGTTGGAAAGGTATCGTCGAGGAGATTCATTTTGGGGGCTCAATTATGCCTTCGTCTATCATTAAGAACCTTGATCTCGAAAAACCTTCATTTGGACCCTCAAAATGGCCCTGGAAGTTAAAACCTGCTAAAAATAGTAAATTGCCAAAATTGCCAGAAAACTATTTTGAGACATTTGGAAAAGGTGGGTGGCCACCGATATCCACCTGGATCAACAGCCTCAAAATTGCGTTTGGAATATTCCACAACTTGAAAATAGTGCCCAGAGTTCCATGATACACAATTTGTCTGCTGGAATGCCCTGTCACGAGCCCATCTGTCTGTCATTCCTTTCAATACTTAGCCCCAAGTTGGTTGTATTTCCATGACATTGTACATTTACTGTGTATCCGTATTTCATACTTAGACATTTTTTCAATTGCATGTCCCGGACTGGAAGGCTCAAGATTGTGTTTCCCATGTTCCATGACTAGCAAGCAATACCCAAAGTTCTGTGATATACAGTTTGTCCATAGGAAAGCATCATCATGGCCGAGAGATACAATTTCACCCTCATACCCTCACCTCTGTTGGATGTATCTTGTAGCCCTATTTCGAAGTGTCACCAAATGCTTTCGATAATTAGCCATTCCTTGCTTGTTGTTCTGTGTCCCTTCCACCTTCCTAGTTCTCTTTGGAAATGCAATTGGTAAGATTTAATGTTATAAATTCGTTGTGCATGAACCTTAAACATGTCATTAATGACCATCCTCTCTTTCGTGGTACACATTTTGCATTCAAGTCCCAAAAATACAATTTGACCTTCGGGAAGTCATATCTCCTAGGAAACCATTTTCACCCTGATTCTAAGGCCTGTTCGACGACTTTCCATACTTTCCCATTTCATGGAATCTCTTTCGCGGTTCCTTGGGTTGGCGGGTTCACGAAATCTCCAATTATTAGGCATTGATTACTATGCCCGACCAACATTTACTTCCAATAGTTCATCATGCAACATCCATGCCGACCGCCATTAAAAATCAAAAGCATCAATGAGACAGTGAAATTTAATTAAAGATCGACTCGTCAAATTTAAATTAGTTTATCTTCTCTTATCTTCTCTTATTTTCTCTTTATGGGATATATATTACAAGTTTCAATATATTAGTGAAAACGAATCCGCCCAACCGTTTCTCTATTCCATACTTAAGGAACTTTTTTCGATTGCGGGTTGCCAGATAGGTGGGATCACGTTTGCATCTTTATTGTTCTGTGTCCTACAAACATTACCCAGATTTCCACGATATACAAATTTCCCTCTGGATTGTCCTCTCGTACCTTCTTCAGTGTTACGTGTATTGCACTCAAAAAGTTTTGAGACATCCAATTTGACCCTCGTGCCCTCACCTCGAACAATTGTACCTTGTAACCCTATTTTGAATCTTGCCCAACCGCTTTCCATAATTAGACACTCCTTAACTTCTCTTTCTCGTCCCCACGACCTCCATAATTCTTTCTTAATATGCAATTAGAAACCTTTCATGCTAACAACTCACCATGCAGGAACTTTCAACATTGTCATTAATGATCAAAATGCTCAAGGTGATCTCCCATTAATATGCATTAAACCAATTTCTGCGAAGAGTTATATTGTCCCTTCTGATTGTTCATCTCAAACACGGGTTGTCGTGTTGGCCCATTCAAGAAATCTACAATGCTTAATCACTCATTGTTCTATCCTCCATGTTCGCACTTCTATGTGTGCAATTACTAGTCTTTAATGTTAACAACGCATCATGCAACAACTGTAGAAATTGTCATTAATGAGCGAAAGTCTCGAGGAGATCTACCATTCACACGTATTTGGACCAAGATTTGCGCAACGTTATATTATCCCTTCTAACTTTTCATTTCATTCATCGTCTGGAGCAAACAAACATTCTTGTAAACTTATGGCAACAGGTCAACAACAGTTTTGTGGAGATACAGTAAATATCTTCGGACATCAAGACCAAATATTCCAGTGGTCCAGGGCATACTTTTACTATTCATCCCATTTCTCCCAGAACGAAGTGATTTGGACCTTTGGAATCTCTCGTGCAGGCTACGTCCCTGAGGTTTTTGATTGTAAGGAGGTGGTCTCTTGGTGTGCCGAAAAATATATTCTAAGCTAAAGAATTATTCTACTATGCGACCATTCTCTTGTTTCTTTGTCACCTCAAGTCTTTCGCAAGATGTTAAAATTGTGGGAGCCAACATTGACCTTCAGAGGACAAGACTGCAAGGAGTTCCTAGAAAAACATGATAACGGGTTGGACATCTTAGCTGAGTTCCTCGAAGACCCGACAACAGTTCTTGAAGATATGACAATGTTGCAGGTAAGTTCCTTTAAAAATCCATTCCGGGAAATTGCTTGGCTATTTACAAGAATAACGGGACAAGCATCCACAACAAGCATTTCCCATATAATTATTTATATTTTGTAATTCATAGTCAAGGAGAAATTCATTTTCGATTGGGGGAAGCTAATTTCCATTGAAATCGGTTCCCAATTGTCATGATTCAAAGAATCGAATAAATTTTATATGTCATCCTACTTGATTTTCGCAATAGTGCATTGTTTTCCTTTCCAAAACTGACTCTTTCCAAGAAAATAAACGATGGATTCGACCTAGTAACATTCTGGTACCAGGCCCTATGGAGGCACAAGGCCTCCCATTTTTTTTATGGATTTTTTAATGAATCTGTCTCAATTTTTCAATATCTAGTATTGCTTTTCATTTTATTTTGTACCTTTTTTTCCTGTATATCGTTAAACATGGACGACAAGCTTTTCTTTTTGCTGCTCAGTACTTCAATTTAAATAAAGGCTACTATGTTTGTTCCTTACATTTTACATGGAAGAATGATTTGTCATAGGCCATACTTATGTGGTGTCGGCCCTATACTTATGTAAATAGAGTGAATTAATGACTATTACAACAAGGAAACTCAAGTGTTGATGCCATATTCCTGTTCAATATCTTGCATATATTGCAGCTTCTTATATTTGATAATATATGTGCATATATACTAATATGAGTACTATTGGAATAAATATAAAAAGTTTCTCTTGGCCAAAACTTAGCCAATTATCTGGCCACCGAGTCCCGGGTTTGCGGTATCCAACACCTATGTCCCATGTTCCATCATATACATCTTGCAGCCAAAGAACTTATGTGATCTGCAATTTATGCTTTAACTAGTGAGAACTCACCAGGGGTTCAGAAAGATTGGCATTAATAAAGGAACAATAGATTTTCTTCTGTGAGATACTTAGCCCTTTTCCCCTTTTCTTCTTCTCGTCTATGGTCACTTTCTGGTTATATAATTAGTCGAATTTCTATGATCGCGGGTTCCAATGTTGATGGGCTAGCATATCTTCATCTCCATCTATATCCTCACGTGACGAATCTGACCGACCATTTTTCATTTCCATACTTAGCTAATTTTATGGTCGCGGTTGCCAGGTTGGCGCTTTCGAACTCTGTTGCTTCTTGTTGCGTTATATACATCTTGCACTCAAAAATTTCATGGTTTAAACTAAATTTGCGAACTGAACAACGTCCTCCAAATTGGGAGATGAGTTGCATTTGAAATAGAAATAATTTATTAATATATATTAATATGAATACTATTGAAATAAATATCAAAACTTTTTCTTGGCCAATACTTAGCCAATTATCTGGCCACCAGGTCTCGGGTTCACGCCATCCAACACCTATTTCCTTTGTTCCGTCATATACACCTTGCAGCCAAAGAACTTCTGTGATCTACAATTTATGCTTTTACTAATGAGAAACCAGCAAGGGTTCGAAAACATTGGCATTAATAAACGAAAAATGGATTTTCTACTGTCAGATACTTAACCCTTTTCCCCTTTTCTTCTTCCCATCCATTATCGCTTTCTATTTATATACTTAGTCTCCTTTCTATGATCGTGGGTTGCAAGGTTGGCGGGCTGACATATCTTCATCTCCATCTATATCCTCACATGACGAATCCGATCGACCGTTGTTCCTTTCCATACTTAGTCAATTTTATGGCCGCAGTTGTTGGGTTGGCACATACGAACTCGCCTTTTCTTAATCCCATCCATTATCACTTTCTGGTTATATACTTAGTTTCCTTTCTATGATATTCGGTTCCAGGGTTGGCGAGCTGACATATCTTCATCTCCATTTATATCCTCACATGAAGAATCCGACCGACCGTTGTTCCTTCCCATACTTAGCCAATTGTATGGCCGTGGTTGTCGGGTTGGCGCTTACGAACTCGATTGCTTATTGTTCCGTGATATACATCTTGAACTCAAAACTTTCATGATCTACAATTCCACCGCAGGCTCCTCGTATACATTAACTTCGCTCAAAGTATCTGTCACTACCTTCCATCCCCACCAACTTTGCGTCCTTCCTAATATACATTAACTATGCTCTTAATAGTGACAACTGAACACACTGGTAGGAAAAAATTGGCACCCGGTCCTCTGCCATATACAAATTGACTACCGTACTCCGACATCGTCCCCTCTTCCGTGTTACCCATTATGCATTCAAATGTTTCTATCTATACAATTTGGTTGTCGGGGCCTCACGTCTTCTGGGGAAACCTTGTCACCCTATTTTGGATCCTCGCATTGGCAGGTTCACGAAATCTCCAACTCCTAGTCATTGTTTCCTGTTCTGCACATCCTCGTACTTCTTTCCAGATATGCAACACCAAAGGTTTAATACTAAAACGACATCATGCAAAAACTGTAAAGATCGTCATTAATAAGAAAAAGTCTTGAGAACCAACCATCCTTGCAGAACTTGTCCAGAAACATGCAAAGAAGATCTTGCCAGGTAATGGAAAAGCTATTAAAATTTTCAATATATTAGCGAAAACAAGTCTCGTACAACATTTGCATGTTCCATACTTGGACACTTTTTCGATTATGGGTTCATGGATTCACGACCTCAAAATTGTGTTTTGAATCTTTTGCGAGTTGCAAAGATTGCTCAGAGTTCCGCAATATACAATTTGTCCGCAGGAATGTATAAAAACTCTTAATTTTTCCTCTTTTTCCATCTCTATTATCCCTTTGTGGTTCTATATTTAGTCACATCTATATGATCACAGGATCATGGATTCGCAAATTGGAAACTCTTTATCTATATCTTCACACCATGAGCCTGACCAACCCCGATCCCTTTCAATACTTAGCCAATTATCTGATCATCGGGTCCCGGGTTTGCGGTATCGAACACTTATGTCCCATGTTCCGTCATATACATCTTGCACACAAAGAACTTTCATGATCTGCAATTTATGCTTTTACTAGTGATAACTCACCAGAGATTCGAAAGGATTGGCCTTAATAAACGAACAATAGATGTTCCTTATGGATTTCAACGAAATTTGTGAACCGAACAAGATCCTGCAAATTGGAAGATGATATGTTTTTGGACCATAAATAATCTATTAATATATATTAATATGAATACTATTGGAATAAATATAAACACTTTCTCTTAATTTTTCCTCTTTTCTTCCCCTCTATTATCCCTTTGTGGTTCTATATTTAGTCGCATCTATATGATCACGACCTCCTAGATTCTCAAATTGGCAACTCTTTATCTATATGTTCACACCATGAGCCCAACCAACCACAATCCCTTTCAGTACTTAGTCAATTATCTGATCACTGGGTCCCGGGTTTTTAGTATCCAACACTTATGTCCCATGTTCCGTCATATACATCCTGCACCCAAAGAAATTCCATGATCTGAAATTTCTGATTTTACTAGTGAGAACTCACCAGGGGTTCGAAAGGATTTGCATTGATAAACAAATAGTAGATGTTCTTCTGTGAGATACTTAGCCCTTTTTCCCTTGTCTTCTTCCCATGTATTATCGCTTTCTAGTTATATACTTAGTCGCCTTTCTATGATCACGGGTTCCACCATTGGAGGCTGACATATCTTCATCTCCATATATATCCTCACATGACGAATCCGACCGACCACTATTCCTTTCCATACTTAGCCAATTTTATGCATGCGGTTGTAGGATTGGTGCTTTCGAACTCTGCTGTTTCTTGTTCCATGATATACATCTTGCACTCAAAACTTATCTGATCTACAATTCTACCGCATACTCCTTAGCCCTTTTTCCATTTTCTTCTTCCCGTGTATTATCGCTTTCTGGTTATATACTTAGTCTCCTTTCTATGATCACGGGTTCCAGTGTTGGAGGGCTGACATATCTTCATCTCCATATATATCCTCGCATGACGAATCTGACCGACCGTTGTTCATTTCCATACTTAGCCAATTTTATGGTCGCGGTTGCCGAGTTGGCGCTTTCGAACTCTGTTGCTTCTTGTTCCGTGATATACATATTGCACTCAAAACTTATGTGATCTACAATTCCACTGTGGACTCCTTGAACTCGCAAGCTTCACTCTACAACGGTTCACAAATGTTTCAAAGTATTTGTCGTTTCCTTCCATCCCTAGTAACTTCCCGTCCTTCCTAATATACATTAGTTATGCTCTTACTAGTGACAACTGAACACACTGGTATGAAACAGTTGGCATCCGACCCTCCGCAATATACAAATTGACTACCAGATTTTGACATCGTCCCCTCTTCCATGTTACAGATTATGCATTCAAATGTTATGAGCGATACAATTTGATCGTCGGGATCTCACCTCTTCTGGGGATACCTTGTCACCCTATTTTCGATCCTCGTGTCGATGGGTTCACAAAAATGTCCAATTTGTAGTCATTGTTTCGGGTTGGCGCTTTCGAAATCTGTTGCTTCTTGTTCCGTGATATACATCTTGCACTCAAAATTTATGTGATCTATAATTCCACCGTAGACTCCTTGGCCCTTTTTCCCTTTTCTTCTTCCCGTGTATTATCGCTTTCTGGTTATATACTTAGTCTCATTTCTATGATCATAGGTTCCAGCGTTGGTGGGATGGCATATCTTCATCTCCATCTATATCCTCACATGACGAATCTGACTAACCATTGTCCCTTTCCATACCTAGCCAATTTTATGGCCGCGGTTGTCGAACTGGCCCTTTCGAACTCTGCTACTTCTTGTTCCATTATATACATCTTGCACTCAAAACTTATGTGATCTACAATTCCACCGCGGACTCCTCGAACTCGCAAGACTCACTCTACCATGGTTCACAAATGTTTCAAAGTATCTGTCGCTTACTTCCATCCCCACTAACTTCCTGTCCTTCCTAATATACATTAGTTATGCTCTTACTAGTGACAACTGAACACACTGGTACGAAACAATTGGCATCCAGCCCTCCGCAATATACAAATTGACTACCGGATTCCGACATTGTCCCCTCTTCCGTGTTACAGATTATGCATTCAAATGTTTCGAGCAATGCAATTTGACCGCCGGGGCCTCACATCTTCTGAGGAGACCTTGTTACCCTATTTTGGATCCTCCTGTTGACGGGTTCACGAAATCTCCAATTCTTAGTCATTGTTTCCTGTTCCGGCCATCCTCGTACTTATTTTCCAAATATGCAACAACAAAGCTTAAACACTAAAACTCCATCATGCAACAATTGTAAGGATCATCATTAATAATTCGAAGTCTCGAGGACTAACCATCCCTATAGAACTTGTCAAGAAACATGCAAAGAAGATCTTTCCAGCTAAAGTTTCAATATATTAGCGAAAACAAGTATGGGCCAGTGTTTCCCTATTCCATACTTGGACACTTTTTCGATTGCGGGTTCTCGGATTGATGGCCTCAAAATTGTGTTTGGAATATTCCGCAACTTGAAAACAGTGCCCGGAGTTCCGTGATATACAATTTTTCCGCTGGAATGCCCCATCACGAGCCCAGTTGTCCATCATTCCTTTCAATACTTATCCCCAAGTTGGTTGTATTTCCATGACATTGTACATTTACTGTGTATCCTTGTTTCATACTTAGACATTTTTTCGATTGCGAGTCCCGGACTGGCGGGCTCAATATTGTGTTTCCTATGTTCCATGACTAGCAAGCAGTACCCGGAGTTCTGTGATATACAGTTTGTCCACAGGAAAACATCATCATGCCTGAGAGATACAATTTCACCCTCGGGCCCTCACCTCTGTTGGATGTATCTTGTAGCCCTATTTCGAAGCGTCACCAACCGCTTTCAATAATTAACCATTCCTTGCTTGTTGTTATGTGTCCCTGCCACCTTCCTAGTTCTCTTTGGAAATGCAATTGGTAAGCTTTAATGCTATAACTTTGTTGTGCATGAACCTTAAACATGTCATTAATGACCATCCTCTCTTCCATGGTACACATTTTGCATTCAAGTCCCAAAACATACAATTTGACCTTCGGGAAGTCACGTCTCCTAGGGACCCATTGTCGCCCTGATTTTGAGGCCCGTCCAATGACTTTCCATACTTTCCCATTTCATGGAATCTCTTTTGCGGTTCCTCGGGTTAGCGGGTTCACGAAATCTCCAATTCTTAGGCATTGTTTACTGTGCCCGACCAAATTTTACTGCCAATAGTTCATCATGCAACATCCATGCTGACCGCCATTAAAAATCAAAAGCATCAACGAGGCAGTGAAATTTAATTAAAGCTCGACTCGTCAAATTTAAAGTAGTTTTCCTTCTCGTATTTTCTCTTTATGGTATATATATTACAAGTTTCAATATATTAGTGAAAACAAATCCGCCCATCCATTTCTCTATTCCATACTTAAGGAACCTTTTTCGATTGAGGGTTCCCAAATAGGCGGGCTCACATTTGCATCTCCATTGTTCCGTGTCCTACAAACATTACCCGAAATTCCGCGATATACAAATTTCCCTCTGGATTGTCCTACTGTACCTTCTTCGATGTTACGTGTATTGCACTCAAAAAGTTTTGAGACATCCAATTTGACCCTCGTGCCCTCACCTCAAACAGTTCTACCTTGTAACCCTATTTTGAAGCTCGCTCAACTGCTTTCCATAATTAGACACTCCTTAACTGCTCTTTCTCATCCCCATGACCTCCATACTTCTTTCTTAATATGCAATTAGAAACCTTTCATGCTAACAACTCACCATGCAAGAACTGTCAACATTGTCATTAATGATTGAAACGCTCGAGGAGATCTCCCATTAATATGCATTAAACCAATATCTACGGAGAGTTATATTGTCCCTTCTGATTGTTCATCTCAAACATGGGTTGTCGCCTTGGCCCATTCAAGAAATCTACAATGCTTAATCGCTCATTGTCGTATCCGCCATGTTCGCACTTCTATGTGTGCAATTACTAGTCTTTAATGTTAACAACACATCATGCAACCACTGTCAAAATTGTCATGAATGAGCGAAAGTCACGAGGAGATCTTCCATTCACATGTATTTGGACCAAGATTTGTGCAATGTTATATTATCCATTCCAAATTTTCATTTCATTCATCGTCTGGAGCAAGCAAACGTTCTTGTAAACTTATGGCAGCAGGTCAACAACAGTTTTGTGGAGATATAGTAAATATCTTCAGACATCAGGACCAAAAATTCCAGTGGTCCAGGGGCATACTTTTACTATTCATCCCGTTCGCCCAGAACGAAGTGATTTGGACCTTTGGAATTGCTTGTGCAGGCTGCGTCCCTGAGGTTTTTGACTGGAAGGAGGTGGTCTCTTGGTGCGCCGAAAAATATATTCCAAGCCAAAGAATTATTCTACTGTGCGACCATTCTCCTGTTTCTTTGTCACCTCAGGTCTTCCGCAAGATGTTAAAATTGTCGGAGCCAACATTGACCTTCAGAGGACAAGACTGCAAGGAGTTCCTAGAAAAACATGATAACGGGTTGGACATCTTAGCCGAGTTCCTCGAAGACCCAACAACAGTTCTTGAATATATCACAAAGTTGCAGGTAAGTTCCTTTAAAAATCTATTCCAGGAAATTGCTTGGCTATTTACAAGAATAACGGGATAGGCATCCATGACAAGCATTTCCCATATAATTATTTATATTTTGTAATTCACAGTCAAGGAACAATTCATTTTCAATTGGGGGAAGCTAATTTCCATTGAAATCTGTTCCCAGCTGTCATGATTCAAACAATTGAATAAATTTTATATGTCATCCTACTTGATTTTCGCAATAGTGCATTGTTTTCCTTTCCAAAACTGTCTCTTTCCAAGAAAATAAACGATGGATTCGACCTAGTAACATTTTGGTACCAGACCCTATGGAGGCACAAGGCATCCCATTGTTTTTATGAATTTTTTAATGACTCCGTCTCATTTTTCAAAGATTTATTGTTAGGGAAGTATGCTATGCGGATGTCTGGCCAGGCAACCAAGTTTTTGAACAGGAAGGGAACGCTTGAACAAAAGGAAAATAACAATGTATTGATGGTCTTTGGCTCCATGGAAAATCCTTCTTTCCTTCCATGCCACATCACAGACAAGATGTTTGTTGCAGAAATAGCAAGGCAATACAACCAATGGTTCCATTTTTTCCATGACAAGAAAAAAAAACAGTTCATTCCTCTGCCCTGGAAAGTCGGGGACTTCGTGTGCAGAAACGTCAACAAGATTGACGAATTCACATGCCATTTAAATAACTTGAACCTAACATATGTTGAAAGGATAAAAGGGTACGACCCTAATGGGATTGTTTAAGAACATTTACTAGCAGTTGGCTTTAGCAGCGCTTTTATCCATAGATGCCTGACCGAAGACAGGGACAGTGACGACAAAAATCCTGCTTCTGGCGATTGCGACGTAGAGACATTGCAAAGAGCCACTGAATTGTACAAACAACAGGGAAAATTATCCTATGAAAAGAGTACCCAGTCCTCCACCAACATTCCCAAGAGAACAACATCACAGATCATCTCTTCAATGACCCACCCCAATAAGAAAGCAACCCATAAATCTTCAAACGGAGGAGGAGATAAGAACCCTCCTCACATAAAAATTGATAGTTCTCACAAATTTCCACTGACTAAGAAGAGAAAAAACAATGTAGGGCAGGAGGATGAACCCGAAACTGAAAGTGAACAGATGCAACTTGAAAGTGTTACTGAGCACATGCACAAAGTTGGTCCGTCTGCAATGGAAATAGTTGAGACCGACATTTTTGACGAAGATGAATCCTTCGTATTCCAAAGCATTGTTTTTGACAGCCAATCTAAAAATTTTGTCATTGAAAAGAGAGATGTAACAAATAGGAAAGGCAAATATCGCATAGATATTAACTTTAGGAAAATGCGGTCGTCCCAAATCTCCCTATTTCACCGTGTAACTAGTGATGCTCTTGATGATTCCATTGGAGGAATTGAAGCGGAGAATGCCAGATTGAAAGACCACGTCAAGGAATTTGAGGAGGCTTTCATTGTTAGCCCAGAGTTTGCCAGTCCTTTGGCTAAAAACATGCTTGCTACCACTGTAGCCAAGATAAAAGTATCCTCCACCCTCCTTGCATCGTCTAGAGCCCTTGTAGAGAATAACATCAAGAAAAGAATGCAACTAGTTACTGAAGCCTGGGAAACATCAAAACATATAGCTTCCTTCCGAAAGAGGGAAAATGATTTGCATGAACATTTGTAGGCAAATTTAAAAAATGATCAACGTTTCTGTGAACAGGTGTTGACCACTTTTGCTAACCATGCCATCAACACCTCGGATCTAAAAAGAAGACAAGATAATCTCCCCTCCCCAAAGCGAACCAAAAAATTAAAATCATGTTGGCAAAAGAAAGTTAAGAACCTGTAGCTCACTGTTGAATCATGTAAACAAGACATATTAGAAAATGAACAATTATTCACAAGCATGATCCAAATAGACTTAGCCGGAAGTACCAACGAGGTTCAAGACCCAAACTTGATTCTCAAATCCTTGTCAATGACCAAAGAAGCCTTCAATGAACAACTTGATATTTTAAAGGGGTTGTCTTTCGAGAACTTTTACGACATCCTTGAATATCGTGTAGATGAGCTCGAGAGCTAGGTACTAGAATATTCGGAACACAATGAAAAAATTGAACAAAGTTTGCATGGTATTTCAATGGATCTAAGGAAATTAGAAAACGACCTTTTCGACATAGAAAACCAGGATGAAATCAATGTGCCCCCCATGAGAAGCTACATTGAAGAATGGTTCCAACGGAGAATGGACAACCTCATCGACGAAGGGCAACAACTAGTTGACACGATTCCAGTGACCATCGACGACAACAACAAAAATGCATCGGCTTCATAGTAAGTCTATACTGATGTCATCTTGTTTTCTTTATCAATCCAGTTATTATACCTCTTTAAATATAAAACTCTATCCAAACACTCATAACTTCCAAATTCTTCTTTTTAGGTCTCCCTTTCTACCGTCACGCACTTCTTCCTTCTACATTCCTAATTCTTGTACTTATTTCTTTTTATGGTCCGCGGGAGCCCCAATCCCATTCTATATGACAAACACATTTAAATTTCGAGAAATATGGAACAGATTCCAGAAATATGTAACAGACATTATTAGTTTTTGATAAATTTCAAAGAAAACTAATTCAGGAATGCCAAATTTTTTGTGTCTAGGAATTCTATTGTATTTGAATGTTTAATGTGTATGCTTCAGAAATATGGAACTTTGATAAATTTAAAAGAAAATGGAAAATATTCTATTGCATTTGATTGTTTGGAACAGAAACAGAAATATGGAACATATTCTAGGAATATTTTTTTGATAAATTTCAAAGAAAACTAATTCGGGAATGCTAAATTTTTTGTGTCCAGGAACCTTTGTACTATCTTTCTTGTACTATAAAAAAAAATGAAACCTTTGTAATATCTTTCCTTTACTATCAAAAAAATTGTATATGATACACACATACTTCGAAGTTATTTTTAGTATTGTTATCTGCAACATTTTCATGCCTACTCATCTTCAAATACTTTGAAAGATCTTGGAACCATTTAATTTAATTTTACTTTAATGTATTTTACTTTTATGCCTATTCTATTGTATTTGAATTTTTAATGTGAATGCTTCAGAAATATGGAACAGAGGGTTCATCTACAAGCCAAATATCTGGTGATTGGCCAGTGGCACCCTACCACAAAGTAATCCTCTGCATGGATACCACATATACTTCAACTTGCTTCCCACGTGTCTGTACTCGGTCCCACCGTAACAGTGCATTTATTCCCATTCCAACCTGGTAGGGACTATGTTGCCATGCAACACTTGTTTGTATTGGTATAAATCCATCTTAACCCCATATATATTAAGTATTGAGAAAGATAATAAAAAAATAAGTATAAACTTTTCATTAATATAACATTTTAAGATGGATTTATGCCCGTTTATACACATTCATGCACACAAATAATATAGTTATTAATTATTGTTATTTTAAACTTTTTTTTTTTCAACATTACAAACCTCTATTTTATTTATTTATAAGCATTATACATGGATATGACAACACCTCTTTTACTAAAAAGACTATAGTGTGCATCTCATCTCTTTCGATTCAATCTATTGTGTTTTGGCTTAGTGGTTGCAAAAAGGTGTTGCCATGCAAAAAAAAAACAGGTTCAAACCCTTTATGGATGTAAAGCTTGTGTTTGAATCCTCGAAATTGACTTCACTTTATCATTAAAAATAAATTAAATAACAAACTAAATAAGTTAAATAAATATTAATAAAACATTTTATCATTTTATCATAATAACTCATCATTAATAGATCACATTTAACAATTCAATCCCGTGTGAACGTTAATATTTCAAGAGAGAAGGGAATGTGTAAATATAAATAAGTTAAATAAATATTAATAAAATATTTTATCATTTTATCATAATAACTCATCATTAATAGATCACATTTAACAATTCAATCCCGTGTGAACGTTAATATTTCAAGAGAGAAGGGAATGTGTAAATATTCTCTAATTGGAATTCATATATATTGAAAATATATTTTAGAAGGGAATGTGTAAATATTCTCTAATTGGAATTCATATATATTGAAAATATATTTTTAATTTTTATGTATATTGAAAATATATTTTTAATTTTTATGAGAATTTTTTTTTTATAGTGTGAAATAGTAATTTTTTTTACACTTAAAAAAATATTAATGACAAAAAATATTTCAATATTGATTATAAATGAAATATTTCATTATTTATTTTAAGGAAAATATTTCATTATTTATTTTAAGGAAAATATTTCAATATCAACTTTATATAAAATACATACACACAAGTAACACACCATAACAACATTAAAATATGTTTTTTTAAAGGACAACTATTCTAAGGCTTCACTTAATTATCAAACGTGGGGTTTGTCTTAAACTTGTGAGACACAGATGATGTATGTACAGAGTCAAAATCCTGGAGATTGACTTGTTTGTAATATGTCTACTTGAATAACAATTTACACTACTCAAGATAAAACTTTTTAAATTATTGAATTGAAAAAACCAAAAGCAAAGATAACTACTTTGATTGTGTCTTGGTTTGACTAGTGGATAATTCTTGTTTTAGGTTATAAAGGTTCCCTTACATGCTCTGGAAATGAGACACACATCATAAAACCATTTCATTCCAATTAAAATTAACTTCATTCAAATACACACTTTGAAACTCTAGCAAACGAATCTGGTAGCTGGAAAGCAAAACAACAACAACATATATGTGTAGATATAGTGCTTATGAACAGAGTAAAACAAAGTTCTATGAAGTAAATAAATAAAAACAAGGAATATATACAAGAAGACAATAATTGGGTACCTCTTTGAAGCGGGCCCAACTCCAAATAGGTTCAACAAAATATAGAATTTAGCTACAACACTTACAAGTCACTCATACACAAAATGAAACTGTATATATTGCAGAAAAATGAGAGTTATGTTCTCAAAATATAGATATCAATCCTCTAATTTTATCCACACCCTCAACATGAGAATAACATTGATTTTTTATAGTTATGGATGGGAATCTACCCATAATAGGTTGTATTTACAAACAACCCTAAATCCATGGGCACATAACTAATGTTGATTGAATCGTATGGTGCATTTGTAGAGGAAATGCACAGTTCAAAGGTACCAAAATGCTAACAACCCATGAATTCCAAGGAATAGATTTGTGGCCATGAATAAATGCATTCAAAATGCTCGATTTTCTCCATGCTATGTCCACATGTGTATTTAATGAATTCGACTTGATCCCTTTTGATTCTAGCTCTCATCACTCCACTGAAGAATCACCATCATTGTATAACACCCTTGAATTAATTGCAACATGTAGTCTGTTGATCATTCTTAGAGTTTATGGTTAGTAATTGGTATTTTTATTGTAGCCAAAACTCATACTTCTATCCTAATTTATAATACAAACATGAAAATATGAAAAATGCAATCCATATTTACCTTTATACAAATGGTGGCTAGGACAGATGGAAAGTGTTATGTATGAGAATTAAAATTGGCTTTATTAGCCTTAAAGTTTATCAAAATAGAGACAAAAATGTATCATTCAATGGTCTCATCATTCCCCCTTTCCTAGATTCTTGCATGACCTCATACAACATATTGTTCCTCCTCTGAAACACCTAAGTGAAATGTTGTCCAGTTATATGTTGGATGTCCAAAGGTTGTCTCTGGATAGAAACCAAAACTCTTATCAATTTATTTCCATACTGAAATCTCCTCCATATTTTTCCAATGGAACCTGGATTTATATTGTTGTGTGAGGAACCAGATTGTTGGAACATCAATTATTGATGGTTCATCACACATATCCTGGGTTCATTCGGTCAAGCGATCAAACCAAATCTGGATACAATCAATCAAGTGATCGACCGACTCACTACATTAGTCGATTGAGTAGTCGACGTGTTTTTCGTTCGGACAATCGATCAGCATTCGAAGATACTGGAGCGATGGATTGATCATCCCAACAATCGACTATGAGTTGGACGCATAAGCGGTTGGGTCGAGCATTCTTATCGAGCCGAATCAACAACAAAGATTTGGTAGAGTCAACTCTAACAACTAACGGTTACATGTGGAAAAGATATTCTAGATCTTATGGAAGCTGGTTAGATATTGAGGCTATAACTAGTGGACCCCTTGGGTCATTATCATCATGGTGATCAAGCGATCGAGTTGATATCACATGGAGATATCAAGATCCAATATGCATTGTGATGTTCTGATCACAATGTGCTTTGCTTAAGTGTTGCAACGGTGTCTTTCGACACCACATCTGTCTTCAAAATCTTTGTTCCTCTTCGATTATCCACAGTATTGTATTTTTTGTTTCATGTCATGTTCCACCTGTTAGCACCAGAAGTCACCCCTGGATTGCGGCAGAGGTAAGCCCGATACCCATCAGAATTTTATGTCACGGGTTGGTTGTAAAAAAGGTCAATGGGTGCAGTCTCAAGTAAATATTGTCTTAACTCGGAAAACTGGACTAGCATGCACAAGCAGGTGAGGTATTGGTTCAATTTCAGTCAGTAGGTTGTAGTAAAGGTGAGTAGGAGGAATACTTTAGTGAGAAAAATGTAAAGGTCTTCCCCAGACATAAGGTCTCCCAGCATCCCAGGAAGAAAAGACTTAATCACAAGATCTTCTTGAATTTAAATCTCAAAGAAACTGAAAGGAATTATAACAACATTATAATCAAACATTCATCATAATACAGTCACAGTAATTCATGTGAATCAGTCAATCGTGAACTCTTTTAGCATCAGAGGGAAATAAGACGGAGCAAGAAAGCTGACTATCATTGAACAAGAAGTATCAAATATAGATACATAACCAGAAGAACTAGAGATTCATTAAAATTTTACAATACAGGAGCCTAGATCAACCATCGACCATAACAAAATGTCAAATTGACTCCTATATACTTAGAGCAACTCGTCCCTCCAGTAGAAGAGTGATTGATTCATTACATTTAAAGCTTTACGTGTGCATGATCTTCTTGTAGACTATGCACACAGTATTTTGTCTGACACATGCTCAGATCGACATGGCTTTTGCAAGGAAAACTGTCCTTAGGGGTACCACGAGCCGACTCATCTAAACCCTCCATGCCTTCCATTTATGGTTGAAATGAGGTCTCAACCACTAACCCTTCTTTCATTTACTATTTTCATCGGGATCGGAATGAGTTCTGACCTCCATGAATGCTCTAGGCGGTGCCCATGACTTTGTTGAATTAATCTCGGTGCCTCGAAACCACGTTTCTTTCTTCTGCAATCAATACATGCACTTTTGGCCTTTGGCGCGGCTCCTTTCTATCGCTCCAACCTTGCATTTCACCTCAGGCCATGACTTGAAGCTTACCTCCAAAGGCACTTTCGGGACTTTGCCTTTCAGGAGTTTTCATGGTGCTAACTTCCAGATTTCTGGATATCAGAATCGGTGAAATCGCTCATCTGACTGATGGTTAGATCTGCTTCTCAACCAATGGTTGTGATGCCCCTTCTGGAATCTAAATTAGTCCTCTATATGCGACTGGGTCTGACTATTTCTCCTAAACTCCTCTTTCACATGACCACGAGTTGTGACTTGGTGCCTATCTCCAAAGGCGTTTTGGGATTTCGGCTGTCGGGAGTCTCAACACTCCTACCTTCAGATTTCTCGATTTGCAAAACCGCAAAATCATCGATCAGGCACCACGTGCTCCATTAGTTTGAACAACCCAGATCTATTTCACAATTTCGCATTTCGCGAGTCCTCATGACTTTTCCCTCTTACTTTCCCGACTCATGAAACCGCAAAAAGTTGATCCAATAGTTTAGCTTTCTCCTTTGATCAACGGCTGTAATCTCTTCGAGATTTCACATTTCAGGAGTTCTGATGAATCTCCTCCTCAATCGCTTTATCTCGTGAAACCATGAAATTGCTAATCGTGCACCACACTTCCTTCTCAGGATCAACGACTAGGATGGCCTCACGATTTCGGGGCTCTGTCAGATGCTAAACTTCATGTAACTCTGTGATCCTGATAACTTGATGGTCATTGATCAGATATTCCTAATGGATCTCTATCGTTGACAGTTGATCTTGCTCGCTCACCTGATTTGAGTTCATATCAGACTACTCTAAGTATTGCGCTTTGTGCTCGTAGTTGCAACATGTGACCCTTGCCAACTATATGTGATAAAATTTGGCTCCACAAGGGATGACACACTCCCTGAGAGATGCCAAGAACAAGTAGTTCCAGTCACCTTAAGCATTGGGCTATGGAGTCGAGCTCAAAACATCTTGTTGAAGAATACAAGTCGATAAGTAAAAACAAAAATAAACACACATGCTCGAAGGAGCTTATTTATGTATAGTCCTAAACTAATAAAATTTTACACAGTGCTAGGTGAAAGTGAACTTCCACCATTGCCATTCAAGTAACTTCCTAACTAGAAGCTCCTTCACTATGTCGATGATTGATAACATGTAATGCAACCGTGACAACAGAACAATTACATTCTTCATCTTTCCTCCTAATGTCGAGGCCAGGATAAAGTTGGGCGGCTTAAAAACATGAAGGAAATACAACTCCATGTATTCCTTCACAGGCTCATAGGCCAAGTGACAAAATCCAGAAGATTTATAACAGGCAGCCACCTCTGCTACACAACTTCTCACACATGGTTGAATGTCTCTGGAGAGTGCAGGTGAATGAGAAGCTGATGCAAGCTCACTGATTTCAGACGATGGATGCTCACTTACAGGCTCTGGACAGGAGATAACCCGCCCCTTCTGCTGCTCCTCTGGTTCTTCTTCATGTCTTTCCCAAGGGTCATATTCATAATCATCATAAACAAGACCTGCGGGAAAGATCTGCTCTTCAATCTGCTGCTCAACATCTTCTGTAGGCCAAGGATGGATGATTTCCTCGTAATATTCTTCATTTTTTAGCAGAGGATACGACTTTGCAGTCTATTCTTGGAAATCATGCATATCCAACTTAGAACTTGATTCATAGCATTCATATACAAGTCGGTTTCTCCCCAGGTCAACAAATTGTGATGTAGGGCTTTGTTGCTCCTCAGCCGAATAATCATCAAAGGTTGAAACAACAGGCACATCAAGAGAAGAATTCAAGGCCTCTACAACTATGGAATTTTCATCATCATCCTCAGTAGTCCTGCCAGGAACATCTACTTGAAGGACTGAAAAATCCTCTGCACTTTCTTCATAAGAGCAGCAAGTAGGATCTGCCTCGAATTTTTCTATTCTCACAGAAAGTGATGCTACCAACTCTATCAACTTCTCTGAGGTATATCCTTCATACTCACAGCTTTCGCAAGAACGAACTATGTCCTGAACACCATCTCTATGCCCCTCACAACAGTTATGACAAATTAACTCAGAGGAATAACACATTTGACAGTGTCTATTGAAATCTGCATGAAACTCTCTCAGGGAGGAGATGCTAGCAAAGGGCAAGGATCGATACCATTCACGGCCATCCCCATCCAATGAGAACATGAACATTTTTAATAATACATCCTCATGATGTATCTCCCCTTGATGCATGAGTTCATGAAACTCACGAAATGCTGAACAGGGTTGTCCTCTTTACGCTCTCTAAATATGGGCAAATAATCACCCCATTCATCCACAGTAGGGACAACATTAGGAAAACCAAGAACAACAAAAAAATCAAAAGGAGCAAATCTCCGAGCCAGGATTTTTTCCATTTCAAACCAGTGGAGTTTCCAATCGATTATTTAACCATGGATTCGCCAGGTGAATGATATGAAGAATGAGTGTGTCTGGTATTTGTTCACCATTAAAGGCTAGATCTGATCGTTGTGTTCTCCCAGGGGATACCATGTGTATCAAAAAAAAATCACACTAAAATAGCGGAGCCGAGATATTTGAGTCGCTACAATGGAGTCGACAGGTGCACAACTGCAATCTTTGTTGTACTAAGTTCTGATGCACATTCAGAACCAATAAGCTTTGTCATTCAATCCCAAGGAAAATCTTCAATTTCGTCCGCTACAAAGACGCCATAAATGTTAGCACTGGAAGTCACCCCTGGATTACGGCAAAGGTAAGCCCTATACCCATCAGAGTTTTATGTCACAGGTTGGTTGTAAAAAAGGTCAAATGGGTGCAGTCTCAAGTAAATATCATCTTAATTCGGAAAACTCAACTAACATGCACAATCAGGTGAGGTATTGATTCAATTTCAATCAGTAGGTTGTAGTAAAGGTGAGTAGGAGGAAGACTTTGGTGAGAAAAATGTAAATGTCTTCCGCGAACATCAGGTCTCCCAATAGCCCAAGAAGAAAAGTCTTAATCACAAGATCTTCTTGAATTTAAATCTCAAAGAAACTGAAAGGAATTATAACAACATTATAATCAAACATTCATCATAATACAGTCACAGGAATTCATGTGAATCAGTGAATCATGAACTCTTTCAGCATCAGAGGGAAATAAGACGGAGCAAGAAAGTTGACTATCATTGAACAAGAAATCTCAAATACAGATACATAACCAGAAGAACCAGAGCTTCATTAAAACTTTACAATACAAGAGCCTAGCTCAACCATCGACCATAACAAAATGTCAAACTGACTCCTATATACTGAGAGCAACTCGCCCCTCTAGCAGAGGAGCGGTTGAGTCATTGCATTCAAAGATTTACGTGTGCATGATCTTCTTGCAGACTATGCACATAATCTTTTTTATGACACATGCTCAATTCGACATGGCTTTTGCAAGGAAAACTGTCTTTAGGGGTACCACGGGCCGACTCATCCAGACCTTTTATGCCTTCCATTTATGGTTGAAACGAGGTTTCAACCACCACCCCTGATTTCATTTACTATTTTCATCAGGATCGGGATGAGTTCTTACCTCCATGAATGCTCTAGGCGGTGCCCATGACCTTGTTGAATTAATCTCGGCGCCTCAAAACCACGTTGCTTTCTTCTACAATCAATACAGGTGCTTTTGGCCTTTGGTGCGGCTCCTTTCTATCGCTCCAACCTTGCATGTGACCTCGGGCTGTGACCTGGAGCTTACCTCCAAAGGAGTTTCCAAGACTTTTCCTTTTGGGAGTTTTCATGGTGCTAACTTCCAGATTTCCCGATATTAGAATCGGAAAAATCGCTCATCTGACCGACGATTAGATCTGCTTCTCAACCAATGGCTGTGATGCCCCTTCTAGACTCTGAATTAGTCCTCTATACGTGACTGGGCCGACTGTTTCTCCTAAACCCCTCTTTCACATGACCACGAGCCGTGACCTGGTGCCTATCTTCAAAGGCGTTTCAGGATTTCGGTTGTCGGGAGTTTCCACACTCCTGCCTTCAGATTTCCTGATCCACAAAACCGAAAAATAGTTGATCAAGCACCACATGCTCCATTAGTTTGAACGGCCCAGATCTATTTCAAAATTTCGCGTTTCACGAGTCCTCATGAATTTTCCCTCTTACTTTCCCGACTCATGAAACTGCGAAAAGATGATCCAACGGTTTAGCTTTATCCTTTGATCAACGGTTGCGATCTCTTCGATATTTCGCATTTCGGGAGTTCTGATGACTCTGCTCCTTGATCGCTCTATATTGCCAAAACACAAAATTTCTAATCATGCACCACGTGTCCTTCCCAGGATCAACGACTAGAATGGCCTCATGATTTCAGGGCTCTGGCAGACGTTAAAATTCGTGTAACTTTGTGATCCTGATAACCCGATGGTCATCAACTAGATATGCCTGATGGATCTTCGTTGTTGACAGCTGATCTTGCTCGCTCGCCTGATTTGATTTCATATCAGATCGCTCTAAGTGTTGCGCTTTGTACTCGTAGCAACGACCTGTGACCCTTGACAACTATATGTGATAACACCACCTTATTCCCCAAAATGGTATCAAAGTCGATGGTTTAAAACCTCGACATGTTATCTGCAAACCTTGTTGAGTCAAATATGTTATGTGATTGACTTTGGACTAGTGGTTTGCTAATTTGAACCTTTGAAAACATAACAGTTTATGTCCAGATATCAAAGATAGCTTCAAAGATTAATCATTTTGTTCTGAATAGATCAAATTATGTAGTATGGGAACCAAATATGGAAACCCTACTGAAGAGCAAAGGATTATGGAAATATTCAAATATTAAGATTCTAGATCCAATAGACGACCAAGTGAAGTTCATTGTTGATGGCAAGATAGATGAGGCTATAGGGGTCATCACGATCTACATCTCAGGGGATATTTGATTTCACCTCAATGGAATAGACTGCCCTCACAAAATCTACAATAAGATAAAGTTATTGTTCGATTGATTCGACGAGAGCCACGTCATGCAATTGGAGAAAAAGTTGATCTCTCTCGATCTTCATTCCTTTGACATAATAGAGGACTATTTGGCGTGTGTAAAAAAACTCCAGTTGAAATTGCATGAATATGGAAAGAACTATCATAAGAAGGATGGAGAACTCATCAAGCTAGTCCTAATGAACTTGAGAACACCATTTGACGTGTTCGTATCAACTTTCCACACCAACTGGAAAGCACACAAGGAAGATGGTAAGGCTTACAACTTTGAAACTTCATTTGGTCTTTTGATTATTGATCAACACAAAATTCTTGAAGAAGGGGAGATTGCTTGTAAACATCAAGCCCACTTGCCCAAGGGAAATAACAAGATGGATCCTAGGGATAGAGTACAGTTTGATGCCTCTACACATAAACCTCCATATCACGACTAGAAACCTAAGGGATAGATAGATGAACCTCAACATATTCGAAAGAAGAAGATATGTCAGTATTTTGGAAAGACTGGACATGTGGAGAAAGTATGCTTTAAGAAGAGAGACAATTTAGAGGAGAAGGTTAAACACCTTGAAGAAGACGTGTTTGATGTCCATCGACCTGTTGATAATATGACCTTCCAAGTTGGAACTTCTCAAGCATTGTTGTCTCATCCTGCGTAGAACGAATGGGTAGTCAACTGTGGGTGCACTCATCACATGACTAAGGATGCCTCCTTGTTCATGTGGTTGCATGAAGCTAAGTAGAGGAAACTCTATGTTGCTGATGATTTTGATCTGGATGTTGTTGGTTAGGGTGATGTTACTTGTCAACATGGGAAGATTGTTGACATCTATCATGTGCCAAATCTAAATGCCAATTTTTTGTTTGTTTCTCAGTTAACACATATAGGTAATATTGTGGAATTTTTGCAAGATCTATTCTATGTTTGTGAATTGAAGAAAGGAAAAACGATTGTTTATTGCGGGATTATTGACTTGATGGATAGTTTGTACAAATTATGTGACATGAATCGATTTGACAATGAACCAGCTTCACTTGTTGCTTACACTAATGAGAGAAGTCGAATTTGGCATGAGCGATTTAGACACCTAAATTTTCGAAGTCTACAAGCACTGGCAAATCAAAACATGGTTGATGGCTTATCTAAGGTGTTTACCCCTGAAGGAGTTTGTAAAGGCTATGTGCTTGGGATTCATCATCAGGAACCACTCGACTCTAGAAAATCATGGGGAGCATAGAACCTACTGGTGTTGGTTCATAGTGATTTATATTGTTGCATCAATCTACCTTTACTTAAAGGTCCAAGGCATATTTTAAGTTTCATTGATGATTTTTCTTGATTTACATGGGTTTGTTTTATGAAGAACAAGAACCTTGTCTTTGAAAAATTCAAGGAGTTTAGAACCTTTTCTCAAAAGAAATGTGGCTGACCAATCAAGTTCCTAAGATCAGACAATGGTGTTGAGTATGTAAATATACCTTTTGAAGAATACATGGTTTGATCTGGTATTAACTAGCAACAGTCGGTTCCTCACACAGCTCAGCAAAATGGCATCGTAGAACACATAAATTAGACGTTAGTCAAAATGTATCGATGTCTTTTGCATGATAAATCTCTGCCTCCTCACTTCTAGGATAAAGCAATGTATTTTGTAAACTATCTGCTCAATCGCATCTCGACTCGAGTTGTTCCTTCCATGACTCCAGTCGAACGATGGTGTGGAAAGAAGCCTTCAATCAACCACCTCTCTGTGTTTGTATGTGTTGCTTGGGCTCACATTTTTTATTATTTCATAAATAAGTTAGATGCAAAGAGTCATTCTTGTGTTATGATGGGATACTCTAAAGAGTCGAAATCCTATGGATTGCTTGACCCTGTCAAATAAAAAATTATTATTAGAAGGAATCCATGGTTTGATGAAAATTATTTTGGCATTAAATTTTTGAATGCATCCTATGGATTGTTGCAGGATGATCCTTTTGATATTGTCTCTGACATTAGTTCTCGTGTTCCATACTTTAGTCCTTCAACTAGATAGTTGAACTTTGTTCATGTTTCGACTAGACCATCAACCTTCGAGTCGACTAGTCTGTCATCATGTGTTTCGACTGGTACACTGACCGAATACCCTCCGACTTGTGATCGACCTGCTATCATGAACCATAGTTCACTTATTTCTTGTCTACCCAGATGGGCTACCACACAATTGAAGCCACTAGAAATGATGTTGGGGATGTTTCCTCCAAGCGACAAACTCGAATTCTGAAGAAACATGACAACATTGCCTTGATGACTCATGTACTTGAAACTTCTAATCCTATTTCCTACATAGATGTTGAAGGATGACCTGAATGAGAGCAGGATATGCAAACAAAAGTTGATTGTTTGTCGAAGAATCACACTTGGGACTTAGTTCCTCGACCACAAGGAAAGAACATTGTGAAGTGTTAATGGTTATGTAGGACCAAATTTACCTCTAAAGGTGTTGTTGAGCGACATAAACCATGCCTAGTTGCAAAGGGAGTTTCTCAAAAAGAAGGCATAGACTACATTGAAACATTTTCCTATGTCACAAAGATGAACTCTATTCAACTGATTCTTTCCCTTGTTGCTCATTTTGGATGGAAAATCCATTAGATGGATGTGAAGAGATCATTTCTTCATGGAGACCTATCTCAATAAATTTTCATGAAACAACCACCTAGTTTTCTGACAGATTCTAACTTGGTGTGTCATCTCAAGAAGTCGGTTTATGGTTTGAAGTAAGATCCATGGGCCTAGTAGGCTAAGATAGACAATTTATGTCTTCGACTTGGTTTCAAACATTGTGAATTTGATCACAACATGTATGTCCTCCATACCAATGGAGACACCTTGATTGTTGTTGTATATGTAGATGACTTACTCATTAATGGAAATAATAAGGAACTCATCCTTATATTTCATAAACAACTTGTTGAATTCTTTGACATGACAAATCTTGGTACTCTACATTGTTTTTTGGGTCTTCAAGTATTACCATTGTGTGATGGATTTTTCATTTCTCAATCTAAATATGTGATGGATGTGTTGACACGTTTTAAGATGGTTGATTGCAAGCCTTGTGATACTCCTTTTCAATCTGGAGTAAAGATTACCAAAACTTATCAAACACCCGCAGTCGATGCTACACTTTATTGACAACTAGTCAACAATCTTATTTATCTTAATCTTAGTCGACCTGAAATTTCCTTTTTTGTTAGTGTGGTTTCTCGGTTTATGCAGGACCCTAAAGAAATCCACTAGAAAGCAGTCAAATGAATTTTCTGCTATCTCAAGGGTACCACTCATTTTGGTATCAAATATTGTCGAAGTTCAGATTCACTAGTTGGCTTCACCGACTCCGACTGGGCTAGTGACAATGATGATAGAAAGTCCACTTATGGCTGTGTGCTTCTCTTTAGAACCAGACTCTTGGTGTTATCATTGTGAAAGAAATAGAAGGTAGTCTCTTTTTCGAATATAGAAACAACATATCATGGTGTCGTTCAAGCAGGTACTGAAGTAGTATGGATCGGCCAAATTTTGGGAGAACTTGGCCTTCCTATTCATACCTCGACTACAATATACTATGATAACCAGAGTGATATACCGGTTGCTAACAACATTTTTTCCCACAATTAGATGAAGCATGTTGAGATCCATGCTCACTACTTGAGACAGTCGGTTCATGAGAACATTGTATCTCTTGAATATTGCAGAACATATGATCAAGTTGTTGATATCTTCATTAAACCTTTATCTTAAGCTAGATTCATCAATCTCTCTACGATTGTTGGGCTCAGGAAGATGCAATTATGGGGGGGTTTCATAATGAGATAATTTCATTTTGTGAATCTCTAAAGACGTGTGTTGATGGGGGGTGTTGGAACATCAAGTATTGGTGTTTCATCACACATCTCCTAGGTTCATTCAATCAAGCAATCGACCCACATATGGATACAGTCAGTTGGGTGATCGACCAACACACTACATCAATAAATCGAGTAGTTGATGAGCCTATCGGTCACACAGTTGACCAAAAATAAAATATATTCGGGCGATGGATCAACTAGCCCAACAATTGACTACGAGTTGGATGAATAGGCAGTCAGGTTGAGCATCCTTGTTGAGTCGACTTGACATCACGGATTTGGCAGAGTCAACTCTAACAACTTATGGTTACATGTGGACAATATATTTTGTATCCTATGGAATTTGGTTAGATATTAAGGATACAAATAGCAGACCCCTTTGGTCACTATCATCTTGGGGATCAAGTTATCGATTTGATATCATATGGAGATATCAAGATCCAATATGCATTGTGATATTCTGATCGCAGTGCACTTTGATTAAGTGTTGTAACGATGTCTTTAGACACCATCTCTATCTTTGAAATATGTGTTCCTCTTTGATTATGTGTCGTACTGTATTTTCTGTTTCATTTCATGTTCCACCTTATTCCCCAACAAAGATCAATGGATAACCGAATATGAGCCCAATCCACCAATTTCTGTGCCTTTTCATTGATTTAATGTAAAAATCAACCCTTGAAAGTGCAAGCTCAAAATGGGGGTACCCTATAGGGCTCATATTCTTCAAATCATTTGGGAGTGTATCTCATATTTCATATGAGACTAGAATAGCCTATAGGGAATGCACCTATACAATCTCTTAATTATTATTAATAACATATTTCCTATGTACTCTTACTCTTTGAGAATCCCCGGGATCTTTGATCAACCTTCTATAATCTTGAATAATAAATTCAGGCATAGGGTATTCTTCTCTTACTATTAAATCATAAAAAAACTTTTCTTGTGTGTAAAAGTATTTTGAATCTCTCCATTGGATAAGACTATAAATGAAAGAGGTAAAGGCAAGCAGTTGAACATCCCCAACAAAGGGACTGGGATTCCAATGTGTATGATTTGGTAGCACAAAGTTGAATAAAAACAACTCACATAATAAATCGTTTTCATGTTCTTCAACATGAATGAAAACATTGATGAATTCCTTAGAGTTGAAATTTTTTGGAGCCTTCCACTTGCTAGTTGTTTAATTCTGAACTAAGTCCATCTATCATGGAAGTAGATGGAATGAATTTTATAAGGTGTTTTGCATATCAACCCTTACAATCCCAAAGAGCAAGCATCTTGTATATTTTCCTCTATCTCAAGTATCCTATCTCTGTACATATTGATTTTTCTTTTCCACCTATTTTCCTAACCCAGGTTAAGAGAAAATCACTTTTATTTAAGTTTATTGACGACTTATTGATAGATATATCGATCAATAACCCCTAGATCAGAGAGTTTATATTGTTGTCTCCATCTAGACAAGTGTGGTTTTAGTTGAAGAAAGGCACATGTCTGGACAAAATGTCATCAAGGATGGTATTTAAAAAAATTTCAATATCTAACATTTCTCCTTCAACAATTTTCTTAGCTGATTTTTCTTTTGTTTCTATTTCTTTTAACAGGGTATTCATCCTATGACCTATTTCTCTCTTTAGTTTTCTAACTTTGTTTTTCAACTTTTGATTTTCCATTTACAATCTCATGTTCTCCTTTAATATTTTCAAATAAATAGGATTATAGGTTTTAAAAAAGCAGGGGTTTTACCTTTCCTTTTCTTCCTTCGAATAGTGACAATCCTCGATTTCAAATTTGCAGATGGGATTCCTCCAATTGTTGTCTCCTCTAATGAATGAACAACTACCTCCTTTCCTAATGTTGTGGTGGTTTTTTTTCAAAATCTTCCATAGTTCTATCCCTAGTGTCACCTCAAATGTATTTGTAGATTCAACCCCAAGCATGGATTCAACCCCAAGCATGGATTCAACCTCAAGCATGTATTTGGAATTAATCTATGTCGCATCTATGGATACAGTCTCGAGCTTCTCTATCCCTTCATCATCAAGATATTATAGATAATTTGATAGTGAAATTACCATGTGAGTCTTATGTGGTTTGGTTCGAAATTTTGAAACCCTCAATTCAGTTTTCGTAATGCTACAAGATTGTCCCAATCATGTAGCTTCATTACCCTTGTGATTTATTTTTAACATTTTTACCTTTGACTATGAGGGTTTTCCTTGACAAGTTAAAACCCCTGCCCTTGGTTTTCTTTTCATATTACTTCAAAAACCATTCCATTTTACCCCTGCTTTTTCCATCTCTACCCTAAACAACAACGTAATAAATCCTTGAGGGATGAGTTCGTTTTTGAAAGGATTTTTTCATCCTAACTAAATCTTTTAAGAGAAAGAAGGGAAAATTCATTAGATTCCCATTTTTAAGATGCAACATGATCTTGATGTGGTAGTGAAAGAAAACACTAAAATGTCCTTCACAAATAATGAACTTCTGGACAATTAAAGTTATATTCCTCCATGGATTATTTAATAATTCTCTTAGAATTCATTTCTTTTGGACCTTAGGGATGTGCAAAGGAGTACTTGCAAATTGACATCAGTTTTCATCTGATATCTTGGATTATTTTGACCATCGATCTCCCTCTAACTTCATTCTTGTAGCTCCACTGGTAGTCTCCTCATTAACTGGAAATGCCAATCCTTGAATTGTAGTTGATTCTCCATTGAAAGTTTGGGTAAATTGTATAGCTATGGATAAATTTTAACCTTGAAATCATTAAAAAAAATGCTAACCATCTTGCATGAGTAAAAATTTCCAAGGCTTTGGGTCTTTCTTGGAAAATGCTAGTATTGCCAAGCTCAGTGCGATTTTGAGCTCCTCCAATTTTGAGCTATATGCATAGAGATTACTTGCTTTTCTATGTGGACTATTTATTTTTAAACCTTATGGTAGTTTGGTAGTGAATTTAACCAATCAATTGGATAATATCCAAATACTTATAATGATCACAATCATTGCATATTCATGACAACAAATGCTACAAGATTTGATATTTCGTAGCAATGATGTATAGGAGTGTTAAACGTATGATTTCAAATAAAAAATTAGTTGAGAATAATCTTAAGATATTTCGAGCTCTTTCAATAGGTTTTCATAGGATTGTAAATGAAGACTATAGGATGGAATTAAGGTCAAATATGCACAGGTCTTAACCTTATATATCCAATGTCCATTCACTTTTTGTAATTTGACCAAGATCTTCCCAAATCAAAACTGAATATCTATCGATAACTTTAGTCTTATTAGCCTCAAATGCTCATCATATTGGAAATGCTAAGGAACAAGGATAAGATTTTTATTTTTAAACTATATGAAAGTTGTTGAACGAGAAATAAGGTAGGTGGATTTTATGGACAATGAGAAGGAAAATGAAGAATATGGACAGGGGTAAAGGTAAATGTATATTATAGGCTATATGTGTGTGTTTGTGTGTGTTGTTTCCAATTTTCAAGTCTATAAAATAAAATCATAGACATAAATAAGAGTTACCTCAAGTATTCAAGTAAAAAAAAATCCTCTAATCATTTGAAACTTGTCCTCAAAAGGCCTGTAATAATAAGTGGTTGTAAGTTAATGTATTGTTAATAGTTTTGTTTCTTCAACTAAGAAGTGAAATATAACTTGAGAGAACAATTGAATTCTAGAACTTTTGGACAACCAATAAAATAGAATCTTTGCATGTTTTTGGTAGCTATGAAACTTTGAAATTGTAGATGGTCTCTAGAAAAGATTCAAGGTCCTTCAAGCTGAGAAAAAAGTATTTTCATTTTTATACCCTTCAATCAACCAAAAACGTGTTGTATTTTCTTGTTTTTGTTTTTGTTTTTCATTTTTTTTTCTTTTTCTCAAGTTTTGTCCACTTGTACAACTGGTTTTCAAACAAAACTTGTTTTAACTACACCTCCAGAGAGTTCTTTACAATTAAATTTTATTTTGTTATTTTTTATCTTAACAATATCAACCAGAAATCTAGTTTTCTAACATTGCCAACTCCAATAGTGTATGTTTCCAGCTTTTCACTAATGAAATTTTTTCTTTATTTTTATTATATGTACAATAAACTATATACAAACATGACCTTCACCAGAGGTGTTAGGAAGTAGTAGTTGAAAGTGGAGAAAACACTTTCTTTATAATTTCAACCTCCTTTTTTAGTAGATCCTTGACAAACTCTTCTTTTGTTAGTGGTTTTTGATGCAAATATAACCGATGGCCATTAACCAACGATGGAGTTTTATCCTCATTACTAGTGTGAATATTAATTCAACCATTATCATAAACAATGTTTATTCCATAAGGTCACATCCATTGTAAGCAAAAGTTTCCTTTGAAATCTTTATACCGGGAATAAAACCAAAGTTCCAAATCCCCTTCAAGAAATTTCTTCTTCTTGATGAATTGGTCATGCCATTTATCTCTTTGTCGCTAAATAATATCAATTTGTTGTATGGCATCTTGACAAAATTCATCAAGTTCATTAATTTGATTTAAACTATGTTTTTGAGCCTTTGTAAGTTCCATGTATGCTTGTAATACTATACATAAAGTTTTGACTTCAAATTCGATTGGAAAGACAATCTTCTTACTATAAACTAGCTCATATGGAGTGAATCCAGTTGTATTACACCATGTTGTTCGATAAGCCCATAATTCTTTAGGAAGTCTATTAGCCCAATCTTTCTAATGAAGTTGTATTACCTCTGTCAAAATAGTCTCCAAAACTTTGTTGGTTACTTCAACTTGTCATTGGCTTGCGGGTGATATGGTGTTGATGTTCTCTATGGAATCTAATATTTCTTGTTGATAGACTGTATGAGCTTAGAAGTGATCTGAGTTCCTTTATCGGTGAAAATCTCTCCTGGTACCCCAAACCAAACAAATGTGTCTTCATAAAAAAGTATGTCACTACTTGCTTAATAGCTTTGGTAAGATCATTTGTTTCCACCCATTTTGTTTCGTAATCAATGCAAACTAGAATGTATGTCTTTTGTATTGATGGTGGATTGATGGGTCTTACAAAATCAAGGGCCCATTTCTAGAAAGGCTCAATTAATACTTGATTTTGCAATGGAATCTCATCTAATTACACTTGTTTTCTCATTCTTTAAAAGATGTCACAACTTATGATGTATTTTCTAGCATATCTGGAAATAATTGGCCAATAGTACCCTAATTGTAGCACTTTGTAAGCAGTCCTTCTATCAACAAAATGTACTCTGCATGGGTCATCATGACATGCTTTCAGAATATTAAATATTTTATCTTCTCGAAAACAAAGTTGGATAACATAATCAGGTCATGTTCAGAAGAGTTGTCCTTGGACCCAAGAATACATAGCACTTTGTTGGATAAAACTGTGTTTCTCTCTAAGGGAGAAATGATATTGAATATTTCCTGTAGCTAACTAATTGGAAATATATGTAAACCATGATGAGTGAATAGACAATGCAAACAATTGTTCGTCAAGAAAACATCTTCTACAGGATCATTACTCCCTTCAATATTCAACTGAGAAAGAAAGTCTACTACAACATTTTGTCTTCTAGCTCTATCACAAATGGTGATGTCATATTTATGTAGCAAAAGTAACCACTAAGTTACCCTACCATTTGTGATTGGTTTCTTCATAAGGCATTTAATGGAAGCATGGTAATTGTGTACAAACACTGGGAAACCAATGATGTAGTGTCAAAAAAATTTGATTGCATGGACAACGACAAGGAATTCCTTCTTTATTACCATTTAATTCAGTTGTGCGGAAGAAATGTTTTTATTGATATAATAGATTGCATATTGTTTATGCTCCTCTCATTGTCCAAGTACAACTCCAATGGTTGTATATGAAGCATGTGTTGAGATATGAAATGAAAAATCCCAATTGGGTCCTCTTAATACAAGTGCTACAGATAAGTTTTGTTTTAATGTCTCAATTTTTTTTTGACAGGAATTAGTCCAACAAAATTCAACATATTTTGAAATTAATGTGAATAAAGGTGATTCTATTTTGGTATAATTTTCTATGAAACAACAATAATATATTGCATGACCTAAAAATCTATGTACAACTTTTTTATTCATTTGAATTGGAAGTTTAGTGATTACTTCAATTTTTGCAGGGTCAAACTGGATACCATTGGGAGATATATGATGTCCCAAAAACTATGCCCTCTATGAGAAATATATGACATTTTTCATGACCGAAGGATACATTTGTTTCTTGAAATATTTCAATAACTTTCCTTAGATTGTTCATTGCTTCGTCAAAGGTATTTCCATAGACTATAAAATCATACATGTACACTTCCATGCAGTCATGAGTCAAGTCAGAGAAAATTACAAGCTCGACCCTTTGGAATGTGGTCGAAGCATTACATATTCCAAATAGTAGAACTCGGTATGCAAAAGTACCCCATGGGAAGGTGAAAGTTGTCTTGTCTTGATCTTCAGGGGCTAACTGAATTTGACTATACCCACTGAAGCCATCAAGGAAGAAAAAGTATTTATTCCCTGCTAGGGAATCTAAAACTTGATCAATAAAAGGTAAAGGAAAGTAGTCCTTACAAGTAGCCTTATTCGATTCTCTTTAATCCACACAGACTCTTCATTTCCTGTTTAACTTTAGAATAATAACAAGTGGTGAGACACACTTACTATCAGAAATAAGATAAATGAAATCTACATCTAATAGTTTCTGCAACTCAGTTTTGACTGTTTCCCGAAGTGCAGGATTCATCCTTTGTTGAGGTTGTCTAATTGGTCAGAAGTTATCCTAGACATATATGTGATGAGTGCACAAACTAGGATGAATTGCCTTCATATATTTATAATCCCAAGCAAATTACTTAGCATGCAATTGTAACAACTCAATCAACCTTTGTTTTTGTGGCTCTTCTAATTGAGGATTTATGCTGAGTGTTTTTCTTGGAAATATTTCTACATGCATGCTATGTATTTTAGATGTGGTATACATATAAGTTGGAATTGATTGAAACTCTCTTTGAAATATAGAGAAAGGTCGATTTTCTTTTGTCATGTGCATGATGTGATTAGTAGGTGAATCAAGATTAGTAATAATATCACAAATAAGATCATATTTAGTCTTTTCCTTAAAGGAAAAAGATGTCAATTCAATCATAAATATTTGTTGGAATTTTTCATCATCACTATCCCCATTTGCTATCCATATAGGAATTGTTTCATGAGCAGGACTTGATTTAGTTGGTGGATACAATGTCAGTTTATTTGTAGAAGAACCCTGAGAGATGTTCATGTCTCTAGATCTACGCCCAATAAAGGAATCAACTGTGTCCAACCAAGGCATTCCCAAAATCAAGGGGTATCCCCCAATATTTGATTTGGGTAGTAGAACCATGAAATCAGCAGGATAATCCCAAGAGTCTATAGAGATAATTGCACCTTCTAGGATACCTTTAGGTTGTCCATTGGATTGATCTGCTAACTGGAGAATAGTAGTAGTTTGACGAGGATTATTTAACTGAAGTTTCTCCATTGTCTCTTTAGTCATGACATTTATAGCAGCTCCCATATCTATAAGAGTATTTGAGATGCAAATGTTATTAATGTGGACATATACAATAAGACTTTATGGATATGTGTACTTAGTAGTCAATATGTTTCCAAGCATCAAATAAGTTAAATGACCAAGTACTTGAACTGTTGGAGGATTCTTTCATTTTCATCCTAGTTTCTTCAAACATATTTCTCTAACAACTCTAACATAGATAGGTGCATCTTTTATGGCCTGAAACAAAGGAGTTTTAACACAGATTTTTCAATTCCCCACAAAAACCAAATTCAGATTTTTTAATGGATTTTTCAATGGTTAATCTTTCAAGATATGAGGGAGTTTGACCATGACTTGGTTGATATGATTTTTCTGGGGAGTTGGATTATTTCTCTAGAGAAGGTTTATTAGTTATATTATTCAATTCAAACAAATTTCTCCTCATTATCTTGTTCCAAAATGATAGGAGAATTTGAATTATCTCACTCTGCAACTTTATCCCCATAATCTTGTTCCTCAATGACGGGGGAAGTGGGATTGACTACCTTCCCTGATCGAAGATCAATGTATTGAAGTTATATAGGGGAGATAAGATAAGTCACATAATTGGGGAACTCAACATTGTAAGTGTGTTGAGCTACTTTATTATTTGGGTTAGGAACGAGTTGGGAAGGAATTTGAGTTGGCCTTTGGGGTGTTTGGGATGGTGGTAATTGTAATTGTGGTTGAGGTTGTGACTGTTAAAATGGAAGTTGTGGTTGAGGAGAAAATGGTTGCAAATGTTGTTGTGACATATTTCCATAAGGAAAATAACCTCGCCAACCTTTTTGCCAAGATTGGTTTTGACCTAGGGGGTCCATTGTGTTGGGTATGTGTTATATTATTTGCATGACCCAACCCCCGAAAAAAAAATTGGCGATGTTTGTCTCTGTTTTTTAGCAATTTTTCAGAGCATGGTTTTCATCGATGGTTTTCTAATTTCGGTTAAGGAATTAGGGTTGTTGACTAATATGAGTCAATGGATTAGGTATTTTGGATGTCGTGGGATCCTATATATATTGTATTGTAAACAATGAAGATACATGATGAATAAAGAATTAGAGGTGCATCACTAAACAAGTTGTTGTTTTTTCTTGTTTGGGTTTCCAGGGTAAAATATTTGTGTAATGTGTGTGTGTGTCATTGTATCTTTTGTTAAATTTTTAAATAAAATAAAGTACCAAGGCAAGTGTTTCTCTTCCCTAGGCGCCTAAGGGGGAGAAAGTGCCTAATGTGGGTCCTAGTCATTTAATTTGTGAGATGCAAATTAAAAGGTGACTTTATGACTAAAGTGAGGGTGAGTGAAGAGACACCAAATCTTAGCCACCCATCTAATCTAATCTCAACCGTTAGATTAGAAAACCCCTCACCTTCCCTCATGAGGTTGATTAGGGCAAGGGGGTGCACCCATTCTTGAGTAGTTCATTCATTTCTTGTTGAGAGAGAAAGAGAGAGTTGGGAGAGGTCGAGCTTGAGAAGAGAGACAACATTTGCTGAAGGAGAGCATGCATCCCAAGGAAAAGAGAAGCACGGACTTCGAGGCAGCAGGAAACAAGGAAGAACAGGTCGTATCGTACGGATTTATGAAGGTTGTACAACAGTAAATGTGCACAAAAATCGAGGTGGACAGCAGTTGTGTTTTCTGAGAGCATTGGCATGCTTTTCAAGGCTGTCGTACAACATTTAATTGGCACAAAAATCGAGGAAGGAGCTGGGCACACTTTTCTGGGTGAGAAAAGTTCGTACAATCTGTATGGGTCTACACATAAATTGAGGGTCGTACCACAGAAAATTTTGGGTGCGTTTTTCAAGGTGCTGGCACATTTTTCAAGGCATTTTTTCCTACTGGGTTTTTCATACAGTCTTGGCAGAATTTTGGGCACAAATTTCGAGACAGTCCGTACAACATTAATTATTGGGACAAATAATACTTCAATTTGTTTTATTGCTTAGATAATCACCCTACTTTAGATGAGACAAGGAGCTCTGCAACTAGGGTTTGAGTTCTGACAGTCGCAGCGGACTGCGGCCTCATGATAATGGCCCCGCAGGGGCTCTCGCAAGGCCAGGGGGAGGTGTTGATTGACATCTCCTACAGCCAGGCTACAACAAATACAAACACGGAAAATAGAGGGCAGCGACCGGCCTTTGAAACGCCTCCTGAAATGCGCGCGGAGCTGCTAGTTGAAGGCACATTCAAAGATCGGGACACGGATATGGATCAATCTAAGGAAGATAGTCTCTCCAGAACCTCGGTCCCTTGGATCCCCGGTAAGTGTATTCCGCAAGCCCCAATAGCCCCAAAATATGTCATAAATTCTCCCCGTATTGAAGTACAGAAACAATACATGCAAGATCATGCCTTAATTGGAAAGTTTCTGGGGCTCTGGCCCTCGGAACGTGATCTTATCAAATGGATACAGTACTGGTGGAAGACAAAAGGGAACTATGACCTCCAACTAGGATCAAAAGGGTTCTTCACGATCATTCTCCATAATCTGGAAGATAGGAACCGGATCTTTGATGGCGGACCCTATTTTTTCAATTCGGCAGGACTCTTCTTGAGATTCTGGACGGAGAAATTTAGCCCCGAAAAAGAAGACTTTACCCATGCACCAGTCTGGATCAGACTATACTCCCTCCCCTAGGAATTCTGGTTGGAAGAAGTCCTAGCTGGCATAGGCAACACCATCGGCATATATGTTAAATCCTCTGAAGCCACCAAGCAGAGACGCTACACCTCTTATGCAAGAATCTGTGTCTACCTAAACATAGCCAAGGCACTTCCGGGATCTATTATGCTGGAATATCACGATGAGGACTGGACCCAAATGATTGACTACGAACATATCGCCTTTCGCTGTAGAAAATTCCATGAGCATGGACATCTATTTAGGGAATGCCCACTCAACAATCCGCCCAAAGAAGAAAACCCAGCAAATGGCAAGGACAAGGAAGGATTCATGCAGCAGGCA